>WOGO01005554.1:0-12344 GCA_015342085.1 Leptinotarsa defecta | reverse complement strand
GTGAACATTCTTGAATAATTCCTTTTCTTAGGGCTCCATTTGCTTCTGACATGTGTTCCACTTAAGACACAACCCTAGTCTTCTCAAACTGATCAAGGGCACAAGTCTTTGGTGATACACAATGGAATTGGCTTAGAGAAGTATCCTAATTCCTAAATGGTGTGGCTGGGTCATCTAGTTTCTATATTGAATTAATTTTCATTTATTCAAAAATTTTCCAATATGAACATTAGTTGAAAAAAATAGAACTAGTTTATTCACTAAACTTGTTACATATTGATTTTACTTTTGTAAATCGATAGATTTAGCTCAGGTGAAATTTGGAAAGGGGATCAGACATAACTGCATCAACTTAAAATTTTTGTCTATGTTAGAGGTATCAACTGTTGCAGTCACCAGCCTTGTGTTCATGATATCAGGATTCACATACTTATTTTGCAGTACCGTGAATCATGAAACGTAATAGATCCCACCTGAAATAGGATAGAGAAATACTGGGTGACAACTCTTGTTCTATTTTGGTTTTGAATTAATGACCTCCTGGTCACACTTCATAAGATATAACTGCAGCTACAAGTCCCTTCCCTGTAGTTTTTTAAAATAGTTTCAATAATTCATCTATATTATTAGATAGGATTACATTTAGGATTAGAAATTGAGGTTTGAAGAAATACTGATTTGAATTTTTGCTGTACAGTTAGTTTGATGGGCCCCTATTTTCAAAACACTAAAATTTAATCTGAACTTTAAGATCAGTCTGCTATGAATTTACATACAGAGTCAATTCTCAATATTTTGCATTCAAATCAAACCAAAATATACTTATTGCCTGAAAATTTTCATCTTATTGACAAAGTTGAAGAAAACATAAATGTAAAGTAACAATTACAAAAAATATGATAGTTATTATGACAAAAAATATAGTGCCAAACCCAACGAACAGAGTTCTTCTGTGCTTGAGATATGATCAGGTTTATATTATTATTATAATTAATATGTTGCTGAAAATGATATGATTGATGAAGGCTGTTTCAGTTCGATAGTTAAGAAATATTACTGGAGTTTTATCCCAACACCAAACCGTTATTTTTAGCACCTCGGCATGTGTTTCGATTACCAAGTGATCATCTTCAAAAGTAGGATTAAGAGATGTTTAATCTTCCTCTTAAAGATGATTACTTGGTGATCAAAACATATTTCAAGGTGTTGAAAATGATGGTTTGGTGTTGGGATAAAACTCCAGTAATATTCATTACTACAAAAAAGATTCCAAACAGTGCATCACAAGTCGGCATGTTATTTATGGGAAAAGAAAACTGATAGTTTCTGAAAAAGTATATTGAGAACAAGAAATAATGATACCCTAGTGAATCATTTCTTTGATAAAAAATGTCAGCTATAAAAATTTGAGATTAGGAATCAGAAATAAAAAACAAGTATTGGATATAGTTATAGATCATTTTATAACTAATATGTTGTGAAAGTTGGTGGCAGGAGACCATTTTCATTACAAAATTACTTTTTGAATGTTTGTGTATTGCCGATGTTTTAATGTTTTTCAGATAAGATATTTCGAAAGTTTTGGAGGGTGTGATGCCAAGGATTTATTTATTTGAATAATAAAAATGTTATACGCTACTCTTGATTACAATCACGAGACAATATTAGAAATCTGAGTACAGGATTTGATGAACATAGGCTGGTCACGGTCCCTTTAATAAATAAATATAGCTTAAAAAACTAAAAAACACGCTTTTAAAGAACATCGAACCAGAAAGTTAAAAATGTTTTTTTAAATTAGCTTAAAACAATAACGAACGAAAATACTGGTATTATTGTGCTGCGACGGGCGCTTGATATACAAAAAATATTGCACAAAGTGCCCATGCTTTTTTCACAATAATACGAGTATTTTTCGTTCGTTATTGTTTTAAGCTTATTAAAAAAAAATTGTTTTTAACTTTTTAGTTAGATGTTTTTTAAAAGCGTGTTTTTTTAGTTTATTAAACTATATTTATTTCAAGTTTTGGATCAATCAGCCATATATTGATTAGAAAAATGACCATTGATATTTTCCGATTCCGGAGAGGGAGCCTGAAAATCAGCTACCATGCCCAAGACAGCAGGCGCGCAAAGGAGGCTTACAAATAAGGCAGCAGGCCCAAGTGTAAATTGAAAAAAATGCTTTTTTCAAATAAAGAAATACATGCAAAGTGAGTTCGAATTATATAGGTTACGTACAGCGCCATCTGCCCGCGAATAGATCAAGCAATAATGTCGATAATTTTGTCAAATACAGATCCCGAGCTTGATAGATACAAACAAACATACATACATACATACATACAGGTGAAGCTAATAAAAGTTTGTTAATTAATTGAAAAACGATACGATATTGAGAAAAATATTATCGAGGAGATAGCTGAAAGTAACAGGTGTCTTTGAAACACAGTGGATAAGTTGATCAAGAAGAGAAAAATTTAGATGTTTTCGTAAATCCTTAACCGTTCAAAAATCTAATATACCAATTAATTGGTTCAAACTTTCAAAAATTGAATATGAAAGTGTCTTTCAAAAATGCTCGTAAATTTCAACAAATTTGAATTGTATTGAGAAAATAAATATTTCAAACTGAAATCTAGAAATATTCATCTTTCCCAAAGTACACACACTCTAGGTTCTGGTAATTGCCTGACGGAAAACAACTACTTAAATCTGACAGGCATTTATACAAGATACCTCGCAGAGGTTAGTCTTGCCGATGTTTTTCTGTCATATGAAGATGACAAAAAAAAGTCTGAGATTTACGAAATAAGCTGTGAGGATTGAGATAAAAAGTATGTCAGTCAAAATAAGAGGACTGTTAAAACAACTTGCTACAAGAAACATATTTCACTCATTTGGTTTCATGGGCCAGGTTGCTCAACATGCCATAGAAAACGAACACAGAATAAGTGAGGAGTGCTTGTAACGGTTGAGACCAATACATGACAACAAATTTTCAGATGCCTTCCAGAGTTCAGAAATCAATAAATGTGAAGTGAGTTCTATGAATAGCAATTAAGGTTCTATACTTTACAGCTCCTTATTTGCAATTTAAGTTACAGGTAGAATATAGGAAAAGATTAGATATCAGATATCAAATAACATTAGAAACTAGGAATTAATTTAATGACCCTCATTATGACAGATATGTATAAACATTAGATATGTATAAACATTAGCATAGTCGAAAAAGTAGTCTGTCATCTCATAATATTGCTTACTTGGTTAGCAAAGGCACATTGAGAGAAAGCATTTTTGTTCTGGTTAGGAAATTTGTCATTTCACGTTAGAGATTCCAAATTGCTTACATATGTATGCACTACTTAGCAGTTACTACAAATTAAATTGCAGAAGTTTTTGACATCTCTTTCATTTGAATGGAAAAGGAGTTGAATAGATAGTATATAATATATTACTGTTCAAAGCATACTAATTACTAAGCAACTTGAAGTTGCTTGGATCGAAATCTTTCTTTATTTATTAATCATCTTTCATTTCAGGTCACAATACTTTGTTTCTTCTATAAATTTGCCTTCTTATACTTTTACATTTCAGTCTTCATTTTCTTGAATAATTTTATTTCATGTATTTTTCTGTTCTTACATTTCAAATCTGTTACCACTTTTTGACAATGGAACTTTAAAGCTTTAATATTTCTCGAGAATTGACTCTTTGAATTTGCAGTAGACCAAGTTCAGATTTCCTACCAGTATATTGAAAATGTAAGGTATATACCTCAAAAAAAAAACAAATCTGTAATCTATCACATATCAAAAATATGGCAAAACATGTTTTCATAACTAAATGTGATGCAATGTATAAAAAGGTTAAAAAAGGCCTACTAGGGCACTCATATCAATTTATATGATTGCAATCAATTATTATACACAAAAACTAATATATATTAGATGCTCAGACCTAAATTAATGAATTATCTCAAAATTCTAAATATTAACTTGAATTTCCTTACCTTATGTTCATGATTAATTTTCAACTTCTTTAACTTCTTCTGATCAATGCCAGAAACTCTTGCTTTATTAACATCAGATCCGATCAATGTTGACTGCTCTTCCAAAGCCATGTTACTGGTACTTCCAATGGATTCTTCAGAACTACCCACACTACTGACTCCCTCACTTTTCTTCACCTTCATGTGATCTGGATTTTTCCGCACCTTAGGTTTGAGGGGCGTACCATCTGGGTTAAGTTTGTTCTTGTTCTTGATTACTACAGAATTTCGCCCCCTCAATGAAATATGAAGAGGTGGTACTCTCAATTCTTCTCCAGCAACCATCAATGAAGTAGACGCTTTTTTCGGTTGCTGATTGATGAAGCTAACATCGACTTTATATGCCGGATGTACTGGCTCAGATTTTTCCAATTTCAATCTCAATTTTATTTTCTCAGGTTTGAGAGCAGGTGAATCTCGTCCACGATCTCTCACCTTGGAGTTTTTTATCCTGGGAGGCTTGTTTGTATCACTTGACCGAGTTTCATTATCGCTTTGATCGGTGGTGGTATCAGGTCGAGTAGTTGAACAAGTATCATCATCTGAGAGAGCAGCCGGTGAAGGTAAACCAGTAAACACATCTTTCATTTCCTCTGTATCACTCTCTCCACTGGATTGTGGTTCCAATTCTCCAGTCAGTGGGTTAATGAGAAATTTTCTGTTATCATTCAATTCAGTTAACTCTTCAGCAGATGATATAATATTGGAGTGAACTGCCAAAAAGTCTTCAGGTAGCTCGGGAAGTGGACTCTGAGTTAACTCCCTTTCCAAGGTTGGCAGTAATTCATCCAAATCATCAGGCTTCAGGTCAGTTAGAGTAGGAGTTAAATCCATTAATGAATTACCATGCACTAAAGAATCCCAAGGCCTTGATATTGCAACTGAGTATGGTGGGGGAGATGGTAAACTTCTCCTCGACATAGTATTACTCAAATTTGTGGGATTTACACTTGGCATTTCCATTGTATTTGATACAGAAGATATTGGAGTGGATGTAGCCAAACTGATTTGTGCCAAGGAAACAACTGAACCTCCAATATTAGCTGAATTTGAATGAGAAAAACTCTTGATGTGTTGTGGCAAGTAACTAGTGGTATTTTTAGCAACCAACCCACTTGGTTGAGGTATTTGTTTTACATTATTTGTAGTTTGGCTCATAATAGAACTTTTCTGTTGAGCTGTAGGAATGGGATTATTTCCAATGGAGATATTTGTAGACGGTGTTTTGACTAAATTAGATATGAAACTGTTTTTAGTAGGAAAGTTATGCTTCATTTGACTTGAATTAATGTTTGTTTGGTTCAAAGCAAGCCCAGTTGTAGGCAAAGAACTTTGTTGTACTAAAGGGTTCCTAGGCTGTCCTGAAGTTGCAGTTTGCATTTGATAAATATTGGTTTGATGTACAGCGATTGCTGGCTGGGTTATGGCATTGACTTGCGGTTGTGTAGAATGTGAGATAATATTATTGTTTTGGGGTAGAGGATTATTTTGCAATTTGGATTGAGGATTACTGCTGTTTTGGAGGCCAGATACTGAATGTTGTTTAACCTAAAAAAATTATATGAATATATTACCGTACCATTTTTCTTTGACTCAATTATAACTGTTTAATAAACTCACCACTGAAGAAGAAAGTGTCCGATGGTATTGAGGTGGGGGTGGCGGCAGTGGTTTGTTCATCACTCCTGTTGTACTTGTCAGTATGGTGCTATTCTGCCTAATGGAAGTACTAGTTGATAAGGCGCTTGGTGATATACAGTTATTTACTAGCACATTGGCCTGAGGAATCGGTATAGAGTTGCTAGGTTTGACTATAGAGGAACTAGATACTCCAACCGAATTCACTAGCGTAGTAGTTGCTGGATGAGTCCGAGCAGATACCTTCGGACCACTGCCAGACTCTTTGGACCCATCATTTTGTAGAAGATTAACAAGAAGAGGACTCGAAATGGTGACAGGTGGCTGCTTGCCAGGATATGGTGGTGGCAAAGACTTGAAAGGTGTTTCGCGATTAGCATGTCTAACCTAATAAACACAAAAAAGTTATAAAATCTAATTATAAAATTGTTTAAAGGGACGAATACCTGATTCATACTGGCGAATGGAAATGGACCAGTGAATGCCTTCCCATTATTACCCACTTTGGGTACCACCGTATCTGTGGGGCATACCACATTTGGTGATTTAAATTGCACTTGCATATTGTTGGTGTCAACAGAAGTTGATGCTGCATTGGTTTGCAAAAAATTTATGATTCCAAAATCTGAATCGTGTTGACTACTACTTCCGCTACTACCACCACTAGCAGTTGACCCATCTATAAAACAAGATGATTGAATTAGCAAAATCAACTTGACTGGCTATAAAATCAAAAACAAAATTCATGAGAATGATAGTGTTTTATTTTGACAAAAAACTAGTGAAATTCAAAATTTTCAGGATTCATTCTTTGTTCCGTGAAAAATAAATCACAATGTTAAAGTTTTTTCTTATTGGAACAGAAAAATTAAGAGTATGATATATTTGACAGTTATATATATATATGGTATATATTGAAAGTGAAAATCAAGACAATATCTCCCCTCACGAAAACGCCATATGTGGGATTGACAGAAAACTCCGTCTTCGGCAACCAGTCCATTTTTTAAAGAAAAACGGCACTCACCCATATACTTATAATTTCTTTCTTGTAAGTGATCCCCTTAAAGTGGGAGTAAAATACCGAAGTTTTTTTTTCTTGTTGTTAGACTTATTTTGGAAAACTCAATTTCTCAGAAACTATTGGTATCTCAACAGAGAAAATTGGTCACCTAGACTGAAATTAGACATAAAAACACAAATTTTATCCCCCTTTGAAAGTAAACCTGATAATACAAATTGAGAAATGCAACAATAATAATAGAAATATTATGCGATATTTCATTTGAAGGATACACTTGTTTAAAAGTTTGCACTTTTTTCCAGTTTTGCACAAATTTTCATTTCAGCCTCTTGACTTTCATTCTACGTATTTGTGACTTTGGCCAATGTATACTAAAGCCTGGGATGATTTCTTCAGATAATTTTAATGAATCCGAAAATGACTTTGTAAAGGATCTGGTATGAGTAGACGTACAAAACGAGGGAAACCACGAAATTGGACTTTTTTGGATGATTCTGATGATGAATCGTTGATAAGTGGGATAAATGGGCTTGGAAGGAATGGATATGCCCACAGAAACAAGGAAAAGTAGTTGGTATCTCTGAATGTTAGTTGCATTGAGTAGTCCCGGCATTAATATTTTCTATTACTTTCAAAACATCTGCAGGAACCTCAAGTGGCTGACACTCCTTTTAACCAACAATATTTGTGGATTTGAATTTTTTTTTGCTACTTTCATATTCATCATTCTGGTGACTAAGGGTGACATTCCTAATGAGTGTCACGGATTACATCAGAACTCAAGAACTCAGTGCCTCCCGATGATATACTTAAACATTAAAACATTAGGAACTTTGACCTTTGACTGCTACTTTCACTTCACCAATTGATATGTTTTATTGATACTACATCGCGGCTTGAAATTAGTATAGATTTTCATTAATGTTATGGGTATTTCTGAGATTTTATGGATGGAAACGTTACATATGACACCACAGGTCTAATAGGGAAATTATTTTATATAATTCAATAACAAAATTCAGATACTTCAAATTGTAAAAATAGGTATGAAGCATTGAATATGCAGATTTCAGTTAGTATAGGCATGTATAGAATAAGAAGCACGTGTTGCATTTTTATAAAACTGTGTAGTGAAAATCTCACAATAAATTATTTCTTGAATCCGATATATTGGTGTATTGGAGTATAGTATCATGAGCGGTTGACAAACCGACAGCAATTTTTAAAGTGGCATTGGCATAGAAATGCATTCCTCATAATAATTATCACTATGCCACCAACTCTACTCAAAAACAATGCCAGTTTACAAATTACTGTCAGTTTGCTTGACGTCAACCACCAAATGTAAATGCCTGAAGTGAGTTAAAAAATACGAGTTGTTCCGATTTATTGAATTAATTTCAACCTAAATTTTACATACTTTCAGCCACTAGGGATGTTCAAGTGGTAAGCTGCAGCAGTGAAGAAGTACACTTTTCTTTACTTATATTATATAAAAAATTATATATTTCTTTTGATTATTATCACATTAAATACTTGAATGCGTACACAAAACTCAACAATAGGGGAAATGGTAGAAGCAATGTTTCAGGATGTTTCAAGTTTTCAATCGTCGATCAGACTCCTAAAAAATATTGAATGCAAGGCCTTGAGAGGCCTGAGTTTTGAGTCTTATAGGAATAGTAAATGACCCCTAATAAACCAGCAGAACCACTTTGGACATCACAATTATTTTGAGGCCATAAATTCGAACTAAGCTTATACTCTATTCCAGAATTTTTTACTTGTTATTTAACACATATATCATGTGTTCTACTAACTCAACATCAAGGTAGCAGATCCCACAATACCTCCTTTAAATGAAGAACATAATATTCTGGAATAGAGCCACAGAAAAAACATTTTGTTGAATCAGAGTAGGTACGGCCATAATTTTAGGCACCTATTCCAACCCATCACCGATTTTCTATGTGTTATTTCTTCAAGTAGTCGGCTCTGCTAGCTTCACTTTTGAACCACTAAATGAACTTAAAATTATCAATATATTTCTATCTCTCCCCCACTCCTAGCTCTTGAAGTGAGCCTGGCATTGAATCAGTTGTTAAAGAAACCCCAGTTTTACACAAACTAAAACTTGTGGAAAAAACAAAAAAATGTTTCTAAACCTGACAAGATGTGATAACAAGAACATTATGTCATGTTTAGAATGCTTTTTTGAGCTGGAACAGTTGAGATATGTATATCTGTATTGCTTTTTACAATGTAATTGAAAAAACGAAAATCAATTTTATTTTTAGACGAGCAGAACCCACGATATCACTGTTAAATAAAGAGCACAAATTTCAGGAACTGACTAAAAAAATTGCCTACAATTATGGTCTGAAAATAAATAGAAAAGCAAAGTCGTTTCTCTAGGAATATGATTTTTTCACAGCAAAGATCTTAGGAAGGTACCACAACGAGCTGTTCTAGATTAGACTCCTTTTACGGCTAGATTTTCATTCCTATTGAAAAAAGTTTAAGTTTTATGAATTCCAACATATTTCATTTCATATCATGAGAAATATGTAAATTAATGTATTTATTATATCAGCTTTTTTAAACTTCAATTTCATAAATATTTTACATGAAAACCAATAGAAACTTATATTTTCATTGCATATATTTGGAGGGTGTAGACTTTGACCTGTTTATTATTTTTCTGATCACAGTCCTCTGCAAATATTTGGTAAATGTTCCTTTATCCAGTTAATGCTAGTTTTTGCAAAACTTTCTATGAGATATAAATATTTGGACTTTTAAAGATATGGCTTCTTAAAAGTTGAAATTGTGATATTGACTCAGATCAAATGTTTTCACAAAATGAAAAATGTTTATATCACATGATCACATTATAAATTATAAAATGAAATCATCACTTCCCTAGAGTAGTTTTATTTGTTGACAATATCATGAAAAGTCAAAGTCAAGAAATGAAAAATATGTTGTCAAACTGCAAAAGTTTAATTCAAGATTTTGAGGAAATTAATTGGTCTGTATGGAAGAAATGGAATTGGCCAGCAAACAGAAACCAGCAGCATGTGATTGTGAAAAAAGGACATTTTACAGGTAAGCGAAATTCTAAAATAGTAAATTTTCAATACATAAAAAAGAAAATTAAACAAATTATGAAATGACAACAAAAATTAATTGGCACTCCGGGGTGACTTAATTGATTCCAGTGGCGCATTTGAGTGACCGTTATGTCTCAAAGTGACTTCAGATTCATGATCAGTAAACAAAAAACAAACAGAAGCCAGATGGAGTTGGAAAGCGAACATTTACTAAACATTTGAATAATTTTATATAATATGAATATAATTACTTTAAACAAAATTACCTTGAGAGGTTCTCAGAATTATTTCTCGAGGTTCGGAATTGCCAGATTCACCTGCAAATTTAAGAGATATCCACTCGTCCCCCTCAATATGAACACTAAGTATCCCAAGTTCCGTGAGTTTTTGTGAGCCTTCATTGGCTAGTCTTCTGAAGCGTAACGCTGCATCCCTAGGAATAGACAGCGTTACACGCACCGAGTTCCAGGGCTCCAGTTTGCGTAGTTTCACTGTATCACCCAAAATTTCATTCAACCTGTTTAACACTTTGTTCAGCTGTGTAGGGAACCTGGGGTCTGTCAGGTCCCCTTCACAGGTTAAAACCGTAGATAGTTCTAATTGTCCGTCACTATTTGCTGCCATTAAAAATTAGCATAATGATGTACATTTGCTACTATCGCCAACCACATTTTCTCGAAAAGCCATATGAAGCACTTCAGGCACCTGGAAAATTATTCCTAGTAATCACTGCTATAAAGATGTACTTATCAATTACACACAGAAAATATTACTTGTTTCCCAAAAGGTGCGACCGTTAAAAACACAGACTTTTAAGAAAAAATCGCGAATGCGGTATAAGCAAGTAATATTAAACCCATTCCCGTAACTAAAAGCCACCAATATCGCGAAATATAAAGATGGAACTGATCGCAGCCATCTTGTTCGACGGACGGGGGAGTGTTATTCCATGTGTTCAAATGGATATTTTATCACACACAAACTTAATTACACTTTAAAAACCTTCAAACTAGCTGAATACTATTTCAAAGAATGTTTCTGCTGAGTTTGCAGTTATCCTCTCATACAAAAGTCCAAAAATTTGTTACGGAAATTGATTTGCTTACGGCCAAGAAACATTATATACCCCATTTTATGTGACATACTTTTGACACTCAAACCCAGAAAACTGGCTGGAAAGTCCTGCGTAACACTTATCCGATTAAACAATAAGATCACTAATTTGTACAATTTTGTGTAAAAAGACTGTAAAAACACTCATAATCTTATTACAAATAATTAAACGCTTTCAACAATAACAACTGGACGCCATTCGTCATGCGTGAACTGAATGCGCAGTCAAGAGTCAAGCTGGTGGAAATCGAACCAACACGGAAAATATTTTGACATTTGAATATAGATTTGAATGAGCCCATTTTATAACAATTTTTAAATGTTTTTATTACTGGAAAAATGAACGTATGAACATTCATTGATTCAGGAATAATTCGTTTTTAAAATTCAATAAAATTATTGGAGGAACTAATGACCTCTGTTCGTTTGCAATTTCAATCACACATATCTCAACAACTCGCCTCATAGCGTTTTCCTTTACTAAAATCAGTGCCAAACGAGTGCATTGCTTGTATTTCATTGTTAAAACAAATGTCATTCCACTTATTTCATTGGAAAAGCAGGTCATTGAGATTTGTAGTCAGTTTCAGCACGAGCTCTTCAAAATCGTGTGGCTTCAGTGATTGGTAGGACGATGGCATATGTAGAGAAAATACAAATGTTAAATAAATTATTTTTATGGAATTTCGTGGTGGCCATGGTAGTGGACGGATGTGCCGATAACGTCCGTCCACAAAGAAGGTACGCGGATGCCACGTGTTATCTCGGGGCTTCTATTCATGTTGTGATTGTCTATTGTGCAAAGATGTTACAGTGTATGTGAAAGTTCAGACAAAAATGTGAAATGAGGGCCCCCTTTATTCACGCCGGTATCCAGGCCGGAGTAGTTCGGATAACCACGTAAAGGGGGCCATGTATTTGAATTTGAAAACCCGAAGGTCTCCCGAAGAGGAGGCGACTCATAAAATATATGTGAAAAGATCAGAAGGTCTTCCAAGCAGAAGGCAACAATAAAAAATTTAAATTGTTCGTAAAAAAGTTCGACAAAAAGGGGTGGCAGCATTGCTTCGAGCAAGACCGCTGCCCCCCCTCCCCCGACGAAGCTACAATCATCTTTGATAGGAGGAGTCTGGATAAATTCGCCCGAGTGGGAAGCAACGTCCAACAAAATTAGAGAGAGAGAATTGGCCTTATTAAGTGATGCGACCCCATGGTTGCCAACTGCGTTAAAATAATAACATTTGACATTTGCTAATAAATAAATAACATATCTTTCTAAGTTCCTTCTGCATTTTCCTTTTTGGTAAATGAGAAACTGATTTCCAGAATATGACCGAAAAGAGATTTCCAGTCGTCCTATATAAAGTTGGGGCTCCAGAATGAAGAATCAGCTATTAAGAAA
>WOGO01005553.1:0-12345 GCA_015342085.1 Leptinotarsa defecta | reverse complement strand
TTTAGTATCCAAACTAGTCTTCGGCCAACAGACCCATCCTACATAGTGCAGAACTGCCTATGCCGAAGCCTCCAAATCGAACAAGAAAGTCGGGATTCCAGTCCGGCAGAACTTTGCATGAGGAATATGAAGATAGTGACCCAAGTTATAAACCGCAAACTTCAAAAGAACCGCATATATTGACACAAAGTGATTTAAATGATTTAGTACGTGATTTGAATTTGTCTAAATAAACAGGCTGAGCTTTTAGGGTCTAGATTAAAGGACTGGAATTTACTTTCTCTTGATACAAAAGTTTCTTATTCTCTACATTGTGACGATGAAATAAAACCTTACTTTCCTAAAGTCCATTGTAATAATTTTTATGCTGTGATGAATTTATTGAATTTTGAATATGATCCAAGTCACTGGCGACTGTTCATTGACTCCTCAAAAAATAGTTTGAAAGCAGTGTTGCTGCATAACAGAAACAAACTCCCTTCAGTGCTGGTTGCAAATGGTTCTGATATGAAAGAGACTTACGAAAATATGAGATTTCTTCTTGACAAAATTAAATACAGTTAACACGCTTGGAAAATTTGTGTCGGTTTAAAAGTTATTTATTTGGTTGGACTATATGTTGATTACAGAAAATTTTGCTGTTTTATTTGCGAATGGGACAGCAAAGACAGAAAAAGTCACTAATAAAATAAAATGTGGCTCAAGCGTGAGTCACTTACTCCAGGCCGTAAAAATGTTGAAAATAAGCATTTAGTGAATCCTGATGACTTACTTTTACCAACTTCGCACTCGGTCTGATGAAAAAGTTTGTAAAAGCTATGCGCAAAGATGTCAGTGTGTCAGTTGTGTTTCTTGTTTTGTGAGTTTTGTCCAAAATTTCCTAAGAAATAATAAAGCGGAAAACACAAAAACTTAATAGAGGAATTAATAATGTCAATTAATAAGGTTTGGGGTGTAATGTGTCCTAAAATATACGTATGTTTGACTCTCATCTAGATTTGGGTGCTGTGAGTGACGAACAAGGGAAGAGATTCCATCAAGACATTTACTTAATAGATAAGCGTTATCAATGAAAATGGAGGCCAGGAATGCTAGCAGATTATTGTTAGAAACTCAGAAGGGACCTACCAGAAGACAAATATTCACGAAAATCATAAATATTCATTGTAGAGTAAATAATAATAAGTTGATTTTTGTGATTTTCACCAAAATATATGCTTTGATGTCAAGACAGAAACCTGTTGTGTCAATTTTTTGTCCTGTTGTCAATTGGTTAGTGACCCTAGTAGATTCATAGTTTGATACAAGTTTTCATGTGACAAAAACAGTTGAAATTTTGTTGCCCAGTGTTATTATTATAGAGCCTCTGGAGACACCCTACATTTTGTTTTATGAAAGAGAGGGCATTGTTAGTTTTCCTGCAGCTGAAAAAGCAAATGAGCCATTGGAATCAATAAAGTCGCCCCGGAGCGCCAATTATTTTTTTTTGTCTCATAGTTTCATAATTTGTAATAAAATTAGAATGAAAAGCTATAATATCAGTTATATTAAAAAATAAAACGTGAAATAAAAATACAATAAAACGAATAAAGTAACCGAGATACAAAGTTGAAATGATCACAAAGTAAAAAAAAGGGAGAAATGGAAAGAATAGAAATAAAAATAAGCAAAAAATTAAAAAATAAAATTAGCAAAAAATTAAAAAATACATTAAAAAAGATTTCAAATCAAGTTAC
Organism: Leptinotarsa defecta; assembly: GCA_015342085.1. NCBI lineage: Eukaryota > Metazoa > Arthropoda > Insecta > Coleoptera > Chrysomelidae > Leptinotarsa > Leptinotarsa defecta. Next base: position 10,609 of record WOGO01005553.1, on the reverse strand, counting down.
TTCATGACGTTTCGATTGTAAGTATCCATAATCGTCTTCGGGTGATGACTCAGTCGAAACGTCGTGAAATGAATCTCTTTCATTAATTTTTTGTATATTTTTATTCTTTATATTTTTCAGTTCTTGTTTTACTCTTTGATCATTTTACTTTTTTTTTATATTGGTTACTTTATTAGTTTAATTGTATTTCGACTTCAAGTTTTATTGTTTAATATAATTAATATTTCAGCTATTCCTTCTATTTTTCGTGATGTAATTATTATGGGGACGGAAGCCCCCAACATTTGTTCGATCGTAGCTCTATGGAGTTCATTTGGAGACGACAGCACGTAAATCACTCGAAAGCAAAGAGGTTTGTAAATCAACGTGTTGGCGGTTTGTTTACCCTTCCAGACACGTTTATTGGTTCTATATGAGTTATAGCTGATCTGCTTTTAACTTTGTTATATTTTTATTGCAACAAACTCTTTACTGAGCAGAGATCTGTACTCATTAATGAACTACACAAAAGAGTTGACCATTATATTTACGACCGTTGTTTATATTTAATTTTAATTAAAATAACTAATTGGGAGTTCACGAGAAAATGGCGAAATATTGCCTTTGGATATATTCTGTTCTTTGAGGAAATATTGACTTCATTTTATACTTTACAACTGAAACTATCAAATTTACCTTCACCATCAAAAGTTTTTTTTGTTATATTCCTTTTGAAACATACCTACCCGTCTACTTAATGCTGGCGGCAATATATTAATTTGAATCGCATATTATACAGGGTGCTTATGACAATCACATGAGGGTGTGATTTTTTGGATGATTCAGAGGATAAAACTCTCATAAGTCATAAGTTTATGTCCTAAAAGGGCTTCGTTCATGATATAATTAGGCGTTGAACTTCCAAAATTTTCACAAACTTCATTACATACTCATATATGTTTGTAGTAAGTCATTTACAATCAAAATGAGTCGTAAATATTGGACAATATAAACATTTCAAATATTAGACAACACCAACATTTTGAAAATAAAATTATCTATAATATTCTGCAGCCAGAAAAAAATATCGACACAATGTCAATACAAAGCTTGACTAACCTAGATTTGGGAAGCTAAATACACTTATCGAATGAATCGAAGAGGTTTTTTGTGTATGAAAGTGTATAATCACAACATTGTTGCAAAACGCTTTCTACTTTCGTCATCATCAGTGCTTACCTGAAAAGCAAGTTTTATAAAAATTAAACTTTGAAAAGAAAATTAGAGGTTATGAAATTTAGGAAAATTGTTTTTGATTACTTACTTGTCAGGCAACAGGAAGTATCAGGAAGTACATAGCACATTTGTAATATTTGATTTATATAAAAAGTAGGCAGATAGCCAAGAAAATACATTTTTGGATTGAGGCCATGTGGTTCAGTAAAAGTATTATATGAAAGAAGAGCAGGATGTGCAAGTCAAGTGTCATGTTGAAAATAATGTAGTACAAAACCAAAAATGTTCTAAATATCCATTGACTGAGTAAAAACAGTAACTCTAGTTTTCCATTTTTTCAACTTAGATTGAGAACTTCAAACTCAAGAGTTAGACGATTATACAAATTATAGTCCAGGCTGCTTTTTTGAAAATTTATTGAACGAAATCGTTCCGTCCGAACTGAATTGACTCGACTTAGTGTGAATTTCTACTCAACTGCATATGTATATAACAGAGATAATGGCCTTATCTTAAATTTTATGAAAAATGATTCGTATAGCTCTTTCTTGAATCACTTTTTTGAAAAATATTCGTTGCTACCATAGAATTTTCCCAGAGAACTACACCATAGCTAATGGAGGAGTGAAAAAGTTAAAAATATATTGTTTTTAGAATATAGGATTAGGTTAAGTTAAGTCTAAAGTCAGTGGGTATATTGGACCCTCCACCGCGACCCGCAAGGGTTTATTGTGGCTCAAACATATTCACCCCTATGTTTGAGTGGACATTGGATTGAATTTCTTCCCATAGTTGGATTTCCATTCGGCCCATTCTCGCCAGCACGACCATGGATCCATCGTCAACAGCGAAAGTCCATATCTGATCAAGGCCTGACTTTTCCTTGTGGAGAATAGTCCACCAAGGTTGACGGACCATGGTTCATTGTCCTCAATCTAGTGAACATTCATCGCAGCTCTGAAATTGTACCTGTGGCCCATCATCTGGAATAACCTTCACAGCCGACAAAATAGCCTCCTAAGAAGTTTCCAGCTGATTGGCAATTAATGAGGTAGTCGAGTAGTAATCAAAGTGCAAGATTCCCACCTTGATATCCGCGACAACATTCCCAAATGAGGGTTTTTGCACGTCAGCTACACTTGATGATGCCTTAAGCTTTCTCGCGTATGCTCATGGGGGGTTTGTTCCTCCATCTGAGACAGATTCTACGTACGCCGCTCGAAAATTTGGTGCAAGGCGGTTTCATAAGGTACTCCGCGCTTGAGGAGACGATTCAGTTCGCAAAACATCAACCTAGCCTAAAAATATGTTCTATGCTAAACCCGAACTGTGAATTGAATACGGAACGCACTTTATTTTATGGAAACGTCAATTATTAGTTCAATCACAAACCGTTTTCTCGTTGTTTAGAAATGCAAGAAATATTCATGAATATAATTTTAAATATAAATATACAAGTTCGAACTTTGGATATTGTTGGTATAAATACCTGGTTTCTCTCCTTTTTGTGTGTAGTGACGTTACTGATTTGCTGACAATCACCTGGATAAGCCCTCGGAAATCTGAACTTTGCTTCAAAATATTTTCTTTTCTCTCTCAGTGGATTGGTTTTTTCAGGTAGGCAATATTAGTTTTCATTCAATTATGGTTTATTATTATTTGAATAGGTACTTGAATTTGAATTGTATTTAACTTATTTTACAAATATTTCTGTAGCATCAAATTCGCGTGGTTACTACTAATTGAGACAAGTTCTAATTTCAAAGTTTCATATTTTTGAAACTAGTTAATTACAGTTTTGATATTCACTTCTGAAATTAGCTACATTTCTCTTTCATATAATTACAAATTTTGCATAACCTTACTTATTTATATCTAAATACCTCATTTTTATCCAAGTCTCAGGAAGCTGTTTACAACTATTATTTTCAAACATTTAATCATATCTAACTAATTTTTGAGTGTACTTACGTATTTTGATGCGTAGATTACGAATCCGAAAGAAAAAAGCGGCGCTTTCCCTTATTTACAAAGTTACGGTCCTTTAAAGTTCAGAAATGGCAATTCTTTAGCCTTCTTCTTCACAAGATAAACTATTTGAAAACACAAGCATGTATTCACTAGGTCACCTTTACACCTTATTTCTCCTTAATTAACACTTTTCAATTCAACAATCAATATTCTTCTTATAAAACACTTAATTTAAAAACGAATGCTTCTTCTGGTGATATACTTCTATTTCTAGGTTAGTTACTAGTGACATTTCAGAAAAAAGCGCCTACTATTTCAAATTCGTAGATTTGGATTATTAGTTTGACGTGAGTGATTAGTGATTGATTAATAAATTATAATTTCAAAATTTGCTTCTTAAATCCATCTTATCTTAATACACCACCAAAAGCCATTTTACAATCTAAAGAATGAAGGCAAAAAGCATTTGAATTATTTTAAGAATATTGACAGCCATCAGTCGTACCAACTACGCTATTAACCTTAAAAACGCAAAATATAGAGATGTATAACCAAAAAGCAGCTCCGTAAATTTTTAACATTTTTATTAGAAAAATGTTGATTGCTGAAGTGAAAAGTGTCAAGGAAGGAGATTAAGGTGTACAGGTGATCTAGTGAATAAATGCTTGTGTTTTTAAATAGTTTATCTTGTGAAAAAGAACTCTGAAAAGTTGCTCATTTCTGAACTTTGAAGGGCCGTAATTTTGTAAATAAGGGAGAGCGCCGCTTTTTTTTTTGGACTCGTAATCTACGCATCAAAATACGTAAGTACACTCAATATTTTTTTCAAAATCGACGGGTACCCTCAAAACGAATATTTACCATTGGCTCTTCATCAGAAACTCTAAAATGAATTGAAGTGTGAAACTTACGAAAGTGAAGTTAGTAATCCCTTTCACTTGCCCTTATTTGTGAAAATAACATATCATGTTGTTTTTACCAAGAATGTTTGTTGTTTGGGATATGGTACTTTTACAAATAAGGGCAAGTGAATGGGATTATTAACCTCACTTTTGTGAGTTTCATTTGAAATAGCTTTTTTGTCAAAAAACTTGTGTTTTTCAAAATAAGAGTAAATCCGATGTTTCATTAGTTTTTCTATTTTATTGAGGAGACTGATACTATTGATACTTCTGTAGGGTGGTTCTTTTTTTCGGAAAATTTTTTGACGTCATTAGAGAATTTTCCTGAAACAGTAGATTCCTCATTTTGTATTCAAACATTCTTATATCTTGCTGGAATTTGATATTACAGACTTCTAAAGGAACTCTTGTGATAATAGCCCACACGTTAAACAAATTTTTCATAAGGAGCCTGTTTTCAAAAATAATTTTTTGGTGAGAAACCATGAAGAATTTTCTCGATCAACGCTATTTTTATATCGCAAAGTAATCAATTTAAAAAAAGTACTGGAAACAAAAATGAGTGTATCATGCAAAGAAGTAACTTTCAGACACAAACTGCTATAAACAACTACTTTAATATAAACATTGAAGTATGTATGATAATATTGTAATACACAGAAATATGCATATGAATATTTACATAAGTATCATAGAACATTTTTATTCAATCGTACAACTGTAACTTTTTCAAATTCATTTAAATGATGCTCTGAATACATTTCATTCAATTCAATTTGACCACTTTCCATTTAATTACTTCTGGAATGTAAGGCTCTAGTCAGAGAACACTCAGTAGTACTCTTCACAATTATTTCAGAATTTTTACGAAAAGATTATTACAGGTAACTAAAAACTTTACTCATTTTCAATTAATTTCTGGCCATCCATGGTTCGAGTGTAGAAGACGATGAATAAATGGTTCGGAACTAAAGTGTGTAAACTGGTAATCATGCATAATGACTTATAATACCAGAATCACTGTCATACAAAAGCCGGCAGCTACAACAACAATTTCCAATCATAATTACCAAATTGGATATCGATACACAAATTCACTGAAGCGGCAACCGTTTGTGGACGAATGAGACTTCAATTATCTGAGAGTTCCAATAGTATTTTGAAACCTTACGGTGGAGAAATAATGAAGTAGACTATAGTATATGCTTCCATTGGCTGAAAAATGTGTTAACATAACTATTTCATGAAATCTATTAGTAAAATTCATGAAGATAATATGAGAATGTAAACGATTATATACGAGGTGGCCCCATAAGTACCCGACCTGACCTAGAGATGGCGTTGTTTAGCAGCAATCGGCAGCGCACGTTTTCGGTGAATTTGTTTAAATGTAGAAAATTGGTCATCGTTATATAACAATAATAATAATTACAGAACTGTGAAACTTAACCTAAAGAAGACAGCAGAACAAAAGAAGTAGTTTTGGGTCAAGGAGATTGTGGTTGTTGTATTTCTTGATATTGAAGGAGCATTTGACAATGCACTACCTAAATGTATAGGATTGTCTCTGGCTAGGAAGGGTATAGGTCATCCTGGCACGGTCCACGTCGCGAAGGGTACCTTGTAATATCCTCCAAAGCGCGTTGGACGTTGCTCACAGTTGATGCCTGAGGGGCAGATCTAAGTCAACCCCAGCAAAACTGTGTTAATCCCCTTCACCAAGAGGAGAAAATTGGACGATCTAACGCCACTTTTCCTCAGTGGTAAAGTCATTCCATTTGGAACGGGAGTGAAATATCTTGGCATCGTCCTTGATGAAGGACTCACGTGGAACGCTCACTTGGAAAAAGTTTTACACAAAACCAGACTGTCTCTATGGACATGTCGAAGGATTCGTAGTAAAACTTGGGGTTTAAGTCCCAAACAAATCCACCGGATTTATGTGGTGATTATCAGACCAATGATCACTTATGATGTAGTTGCTTGGTGGCATACCGTCAGCGGTCATGGATATCCTTCTAGATCTACCTCCTCTCCACATTTTTCTGGAAAGAGAGGCTAGATGGACTGCATACAGACTTGACACATTGTCAATTGCACAAATTAATTTTGTGCAGAGTGCAACATATTGTTGGTTGACACTGGAAGTCACAGTATTTTGGAAATGGCCTCTGACTTTATGTCTCCAACTGTCAACTACGAACTGCCTCATAAAGTACTATTTCCGAGTAGAGAGAACTGAATCCTCCGGGAAAAGGAAATATTAAGAGCAGATAGTTGTTGGTTCACAGATGGATCAAAAACACCTTCCGGTTCTGGTGCAGTCAGTCGTAGACGCTATTGATTGGATAAACCCAACCTCACACACAAGTGAAAAAAAATTGGTATTTAAATTGGTAGCAAATTGCCAAAAACGACTCTCCTCGATAGGAAGACTCAACAGATTGTATCTGGTCTGGATTCCTGGCTATACTGACCTGGAAGGTAATGAAGCAGCTGACTCCCTTGCAACGGAGGGTGCTGGAAGCAGTTTCATCGGACCAGAACCTGTCATTGGCACCGCTTTAGGCTTTGCTAAGCAAACATTGAACACCTGGATGGCAAAAGATTTATGGGCTTCTGGCAGAATCTTCCAGGATTGACTCAGTCCAAGGCGTTTATTTACCCTTCTAAGCTTGATACAAACAGTTGTTGGTCTACAGTAGGGATGAACTACGATGCCTAACAGGCCTTCTTACAGGTCACTGTCATTTGAATTATCTCATGCAGAGACTTGGACTGTCGGAAGACAGTGCGTGTCGCCTCTGTCTGGAAAATGATGAAACAACAGAGCATATACTTTGTGCCTGCCCCGCTGGGGACCGAATCAGGTTCTTTGAGTTCGGCAAATCCGTACTCCACCCATCTGACCTGAAAGACCACTCGCCATACAAACTAGTCGGCTTCGTTAAGAAGCTGGGTTTATTTGTCCGAGTTTGGATAGGGGTGAGCCATAATAAACCTTTGCTGGTTGCGGTGCAGGGTCGACTAGACCCACTCACCACCTATTGGGTCAATTGACCGATTCTTCCACAATACTGGTACAATTTTTTTATTTGAGGAGCGTCAACCCAATCAATATAAAAGCTGAACTGGATTCTACTCTGGGAGAGTCTGCTTCTTCATTAACAACAGTATAATATTCGGTAGCAAGACGAGCCAAGACGAGCATCACAGTGTTCGACCAAATGAGGTGGTGGCTCCAGGAACAGTGAAGAAAATCCATGAAGCGGCGTTGAAAGGTCGTCGACTTAGATGGCGCAAACTAACAGACTTAGTAGGCATTACAAAAAGTGCGGTACTTCGTATATTATCTGAAAATTCGGACATGAGGAAGCTGTGTAAGATGAGGGCCGCGTTTGCTCACACTCGAGCCAAAACAGTATCGTGGAGATGTTTTGATTGAGAGTTCAGCGAATTTTTACAGCAACAAAGCAGAATTTCTGTGTCGTTTCATGAACATGAATGAAACATGGATCCATCACTTTACACCCGAGACAAAAGAACAATCAATACAGTAAACTCAAAAGGGAGAACCGGCTCTGAAGGAAGCGAAGACCATGGGATAATTTTCATTGTATATCAACGACTTATTGGAGAAAATCCAATATATATCCAATCCAATATATTGCTTTGCTAAAGACATCACACTTGTCTCTTCATTCCATTTGGATTCCAGGACATCGGCTGCCAATGCATATCTTCACCGGTAGCAAGAGGATGCATATCTTAATGAGGATCTAGAAGTGATTTCCATTGTGGTTTTCTCCAAAAAGATAAATATCTCTGAACTGGATATAATAATGTCAGGACAGACAATTACGCTTTCTGTTTCGATAAGTTTGTTGGGGGTTGAAATGGACACCAATATGTCTTAGTCCAATAATGTTGCTGGAATTGCAAATGCTGCTTCTTAAAAGCTTGGAACGCAAAATACTATACACAACTCAGCAACTTTTGATGCTTTATAAAACCCAGATCAGACCTTTTGTGGAGTATTGTTCTCATGTATGGAGTTCTGCCCCCAAACATACCCAGAAGTTGCTGGATTCTATCCAGGAAAGAGTCCTCCGCCTGATTGGAGACACGAACATCACTCGCAACTTTGATGGTCTGGAACATCGAAGAAAGGTTGGGGACTGGCTGCTCATCGTTTTGAGATTCAACTTAGTACACCCCAAAGTCAACTAGTCAAGAATTCTTTCATTTGGAGAACTGCCTTTATGTGGAATGAACTTCCTTAGAACGATATTCCACGTGAATCGCTACTTTCGCACAGGCACCGCTTCTAGAGCGCCTTACGGATGTTCCTGTGGTGCTTGTGTTTTTTCTTCAAAAAATCAAGCAGAAACGGCCGCAGGGAAAAAGGTGTTGTTTCATCAAAACAAAGCACCAGGTCACAAATCCATTATCGCTATTACCAAAATTAACGAATTAAAGTTTGAATTGCTACCTCACGCACCCTATTCGCCAGATTTGGTCCCCTCGGATTATTTTCTATTCCCAAACTTGGAAAAATGACTCAGTGGTCAAAGATTTTCCAATGATGAAAAAGTGATGTCGGCAGTTAATGGCTGTTTTGAGGAGCAACGGTGTCGAACTTATTGAACTTCGCTAGGAGAGGTGTATAGAGCTGTTGAAAAATAAATTTATTTCCTCCCAAATTTTTGTGATGTCTTTATAAGGCCAGGTATTTCTGGAACTACCCTCGTAAAAGGCAGAAAGTAGGTATCAATGAGAGAAATTATAAAATGACCAGGTTGCTATGTCTGTAACGCCCTTTTCTCGAGTTAGGGCGAACATAGAAATACATGTGATGGTTTGATACACTTTGGCTGTTGACGATACCATGGAGATACAGACCTAGAACGGTGAAAATAAGAAGTATTGGGTCTGAATGAATCGGTATACTTGATATGCCGCAGTCACTTGGGAGTGGACAGAACACTTTATTTCTGAGATACAGAAGGTTGAAATTCAACAAACAAATAATTTCTTTCCTAATAATTCTACCCTGCCATATTTTTTTAATCAACGCATGATACGTCACTGTCCTCTCTACAAATGAATATCATATTTGTAATTGCCTTTTTTGTCCAGCGGATCTAAAGAAGTAAATTCTGGAACTGGACAATTTGTCTAGTCTCCAATCTATTTTGTTCTATTCTATTGCTGTATTATAGCTAGGGGCATAATCTTGTTGGAAATATTGTATTTCACGGCGGATACTTAGTGGAAATCTATCAAAGTAGCCATGAAACTCATTGGATGAAAACTGTAGGTGCATCTCATCATCTAAATGCTCATCATGAAAGGAATGACCAAGTAAATATGTTTGTTCCAAAAATTTCCAAGAAAATATCCACTCTGAACCTGAAGATTTATTTCTCTATACGAGTATAGCTGTTCATTTGTATTATCCTACTTAGGATGTTTCTGTTGAATCAATTATTGTTGAGTCATCCGTCCATATTGTTTATTTACGAATATTACCAACTTTCCTGTTTCTTTCAGTTGGCTGAAAACTTCGTAGGCATTCAATATAGTTGTTTTTGAGGAATATTAGCAATCATACAATTTTTATAGTATGATTTGTCTTTAGCCTCAAAATAGGCCTCAGCTCATTGGAGCTAAACTTCCTCTCAACGTACACTTCTTTTGGTCTGAGAACAGTAAAAAGTCTCTGAAGGTTAGATCTGGAGAATATGGTGGACGCGGAAGCAATTTGGAGCCCAATTCATGCAATTTTGCTATCGTTCTCATTGATTTGTGACACGATCGGTACACCACGTGCAGTCCACTCAGACGACGATCGTTTTGATTTTGGTGAGACGAAATATTTTTGTAACTGACCAATACCAAATTGGAAAAAGATTTTTTGTTTCAGTTTTTATTCATTTTGTTGGCATTCATGTGGAATTATTTGGTCACCCAAAACATTGATTTGGTTTTCTAGTTTTATGTCTGTCAAATGCACCTTTTTTTTTCTAATTGTCGAAACATTTAAATGTTCGGAAACGGACGATTCAGATATAGCTCACCATACATATTCCTTGCCCAAAGAGGATTTCTATTTTGCTTAAGTCCAAATTACACGACAATCGTATTTTGAACAACAGCCTATATTTCGATTACTTCCAGTATTGAGAATTATAAAAATATTCCGTATAAAAATTGATTCAAGAGAAATCAGCCTTGAAACAAGGGTTATTATAATATAGACATTTACAAAAAAAAAGCATTCGAAAGCTACATGGGATATTGTAAATAGTTTTAGAGGGAAAACCAAAATTGACATTAAAAGGAAGAATTTTGCTTGCCACTTTGCCAGAGCAGCTTCGGTAGCTCTGTTAAGACATGTAGGTCAGAACATGTCACTATCAAGTACGGTCTCGGAATTTAACGAAAACTCAATGTTTTTTGAAGAAGTGCTAGAACCTGAACTAGTTTCAACAATAACCGAACTAAAAAATAAAAAATCG
>WOGO01005552.1:0-12345 GCA_015342085.1 Leptinotarsa defecta | reverse complement strand
ACTGGAATTTTTTCCCAACACCAAACCGTTATTTTAACACCTCGACACGTGTTTCGATCACCAAGTGATCATCTTCAAAAGGAAGCTTGAACTAATTGATTTTATTGATAAAATTAAAGTGTTGAGAAAAAACTCCAGTACCTAATATTCATACAAAGATAATGTCATCAACATTCAAACAGAAGTACTCCATTATTATTTTATCGACATTTTCCCACCCGGCAAGGGACTTTCCGAAAATACCAAACACCGATAACATAAATCGTAAACTGAGATATTTCCGATAAGGTATAAATCATGATTGCGTCGTTCATATCCATTTTATACACGAAGACGACAACTCACCTTCTTATTCCTTTCCATATATGAATTAAATTGATTTATGTGGTTCAAGAAGTTATAAACATATATTCCTGGAAGTTCCTCCGGGTACAAGTTGTTTTCGAATAAGTATTCGATGAATAAAAATCCAGAATACATGAATGTAAGCAACCGATCGTTGTTCTAGGATTATCTGAGAGAATTTTTGGCGGAATAAAATTCTGGATCGAAGGTAAAGTCTACTACAAAACTGCCATAAGCAATCCCCGTCTTAGATTATTCGAAATAAAAATACGGGGTTTTTTAAATAAAAGCTCTACTTAACTTAGAAAGTTCCAAGATATGTCGAAGGGTCGAAGTGAGATACAAATATTTCTTCTTCAAGCAACGCTAGTTATTTATAATTGACCCTAAAAACTCGCCAATATTTTATTTCAGAACTGACTATTTTCAAGCATGATTCTGTACATAACTTTCTTCAAATGGATGTGTAGATGTCAAGAAAATGCTATGTGATTCATTAGTTTTATCTCATTTCAACTACTGTTACGCTGTTTATCATTCATGTTTAGATAAGAACGACAGGTGTCGCATACAAAAAAAAACTAAAACTCTTGCATCAGGTTAATATTTGGATCAGAAAAAGGTCCAGAATTTCACACAAATTAGCATAATTGAAGTGGTTGATGCAACATGCATATTCTTTAAAATAATCAAATACAGATGTCCATAACCTGAATTTGCGTAAAATGACAATGTTAAACATTCCTGTACAAAAAAAGGAAATATTTGAACGATCTTTTTCCTATAATATCTCGTTCACAATAAATTGTCTCCATAAATGGGAATACAGTTGTTTTAACATGTCAGAAACTGTTGTTTGTTTGTATGTTTAAACAGCATTTGTTCAGTATTTAAAATAACTAGGTCCGCGGCGAGAATCCAAAAAAAGGTTTTAGCTATTCATGTATCTCTATATGTATATATTATCTTCTCTTTTCTTTTTCTTTTCTTTCTTCTTTTCTTCTCTTCAAGCCCTAATGGAATATTTCATTTTTATACATTTTCGGCATTGGTGGAAGAGCAGATGCGTTGTTGTTATCTCGTTATTTTGTCGGCAATAAATTTATTATTATTATTATTATTATTATTACCTCACACTTGCTTTGTTTTATTTAAATTTAATTATAGGAAGCGCTTAAGAGAATCTTATTCAAAATTTCCCTCTGAAAACGAAAGGAAAATTTTATAACTCTAGCAACGCTAGTGATTTATAATTTATGAGTGAAATACTGAAACTCGTCAATCTTCTATTAAAAAACTGAGAATTTTCAAGCATGATCCTATGCCTATCCTTGAACATCCTTAGAGTGACAAAAGTTCCTTCAGTTCCTTCAATAGTTCCTCATCTTTATAAAAAAAAATGTGGGAATCTTCCAAAGAAAGAAAGCAATTAATTTCAAAGTGAAGTCTACAAAGATGTACAGATCATGGAAAGAAGTAACTTTCAGACACAAACTGAAATAAAGAGCCCTCTCAAAACAACTACTTTCATATAAACATTGAATTATACCAAACATTCGTTATAGAATTGAATCAGATATCATTCACAGGGTTGCCATACAATATAATGAGTGATTTTTTTGCTGGTATCTTTTTGGCAACACTGTTTTTGACAGATGACGCGTGAATCGTGTCTTGTGTCACTGTCAAACTTGTTCAGTTTGGTCTATAATATAACCATGAATCGACTTACGAATGAACAACGCTTGCAAATTATTGAATTTTATTGTCAAAATTCATGCTCGGTGAAGAAAGTGCATCGTGCACTTCTCCCAATTTATGGGCAGTTTCGTCGGCCTACTGAGGTAGTTATTCGAAAGCTTGTGACTAAATTTCGAACACAGTTCACATTATTATACCACCAATACGCATACATAGAATGAGGATTGAAGAAAATAATTGCGGCTGTATCCGCCAGTGTTTGTGATGACCATGAAATGTCGATTCGCCGCCGTTCCCAACAATTGGGCCTCTGTTACTCCACTACGTGGAAAATTTTGCGAAAAGATTTGGGTGTAAAACTTTATAAGATACAGGTGGTGAACGAATTGAAGCCACACGACCTCCCAAAACGACGAGGCTTATTTCTGGTTGAAAGGATACGTTAACAAGTAAAATTGCCGCGTCTGGAATGAAGACCAGCCACAAGCATTGCAAGAACTACCGATGCATCTCGATAAAGTTACTGTTTGGTGTGGATTATGTGTCGGTGCCATCATCGGGTCGTTACTGTGAATGGCGAGCGCTACCGGGTGATGATTGACGACTTTTTGTTACCCAAAATGGAAGAATTGGACATGCCTGACATGTGGTTTCAACAAGACGGTGCCACATGCCACAAGGTACGTGAATCAATGGCCCAATTAAGAGCCGCCTTAAGTAAAAAGTTTATCTCACGTTGGGGCCGTTGGGGCCGTCAATTGGCCGCCTAAATCGTGTGACTTAACGCCTTTTCATTATTATTTGTGGGATCATGTTGAGGCTCAAGTCTACAGGGATAAACCAGCAATGACTGACGCTCTGGAAGCCAATATTGAAGCATTGATACGTGAAATACCGGCCGATATGTTAGAGTGAGTGTGGCCAAATTGAACTCTGCGTATGGACAGAGCCGCGGACAACATTTGCAATGATCGTTGTATGGATTCCAATAAAGATTTCATAATTTTTTTAAAATTTTTTGTGTTGTGTTGAAAATCAAATCCTATACCTCTTAAAAAATCACCCGTTGCATCTTACAGACTGAGGTCCGTTAAAAGAAGTATACATTAATAGAAGAGGTAACTATATCTGGATAAATGGAAGTATGAGTGAAAAATGTGATATTCAGTTAGGAACTAATCTATACAAACTATTTCTGAATTGATTTAGAGTAAAAAAAATTAATCTATAGAGTATTTAGTGGCACTTCGGCACATAGAGGTTACTAGACTGTAGAAATGGTGCTGATAAAACGTTTGATGTGGACGTATATCGAGGGACATTAAAATTGATTTGAAATAATAGAGTTGGTGAGTTTATAGCACCATTAACCAGTTTATATATGAATATGAGATCTGCAATTTCCCGTGACGTTTCATGGCATCAAATACGAACTTCCACAAGTATTCTCTCTAGCTTTCAGTTTCAGTTTTCTTCATCAGTTCCAGAAGTATGCAACCCAACATAACGTAAAACAATATAACCACCACACCAAAAATTTACGATATTATCATTACGAGTATCATCCAATACATACGTATATTCAACTTGTTTTTGTTTTCTGAGAAACAAGAAGTCGAAATTTGAAATCGTTTTTTTATCAATTCAATACTTTCATTCTATCAATCACACAAGAAATTTTACAGAAAGCAAGGTTATATGAGGACCTTAGTGAACCCAACATTTATTATGTCTGACATAAAGTTATGTTCATGTAGAACAGAATTTGGTACTCGGAGTTCTCTCGACGTGTGTAATCATAGTTTTGTTTTAATTTTCATGTAGGATCTAGAAGGTGCTGCATACGCTGTCATTATTTATATCAAAATACCCTTACTTTTTTGACAGTAAAGTTTTGGTACTTTTCATAAAAAACCCAATTTCCACACCTTTCGAGGAAAACAACTCTGGAGGTAATTGTTTTCGGAATATTCAAAAGTTTCTATATCGATGCATATTAGTTAGCTCCTGAAGTGCTAAGTTAAGTTGCTGAGAACATTACAAAAATTAAGTTTGTGGTGGATTTTGTTCGAGTTATTTTCAATTATCATCAATAATCGCGGAAAAATTTAAAGAATTATGTGCAAGTTATTCTCATATACTGCCAGAGAACTTAATAGTCTAACAACGGAGATTTACAGCGGAACCGAGCTCATGCAGCCTCTAAATGGCGCTTCTGAATAAATTCATATTCAGTTTGATAATAAAAGAAAAATATGTGCATATCTTCGTGATGACTAAAATATAAAACAGAATAGATAAGAGAAGTTAAAACATGTTTTTGAAGAATATTAATTGACCTAAAGAATAGTCGACCACTCTTCTCCTGGGAACTAGGTAATTTGCTAAGAGAAATCTGGATTGAAAGTTCACCAAATAAACTTTTATTGTAGGATTTCTATTTTTTCGAACTATCTCAATACTCGGAAGTGACCATTGATGCTTTTTTTTCGAATACCTTTATCATCAACGGTGTAGTTCCTATATTTCCTTCAACCGTTTCTCTATAATGCATCAATCGCATGTTGGAATAACAAAAATAAAGGAAATTGCTCAACCGAACAGCATTCGATTATAAACTGTCTCCACGAAGACCTGATGCTAGAAATACAATTCCTATGGTTGTGTTTATAGTCAGGGACGTAATTTCAAACTTCCCACCTCCTTATCCATGAGTTTGCAACAAATCCCAATATCAAAACATTTCCTGCGATACTTCGGATGAGTTTTTCATACTGAATAGAACAAAATGAGGTTTGCCAAAATCAGTTGTTAGAATGGAAATACTAATGTTCAGACAAAATTCTTCGTGCATCCGATTTTTATTCTTGAACTCAATTTTCATCAAATGTTCAATCATTCCATTATCAGTATCTCAAATCAGCTCTTTTTGTAAATATAACTCCACTGAATCTTGTTGGACATAAATAATATTGAACAATGAATGTGAAGCAACTGAACCATTTTGAACTACACTTTTGAATGCTCACTATGGTTTAAGTTGTATGAATTTCAACTTTAGGAAATACTTTTGAGTAGCACAATGTATTTGAACAAAGAAGGGTATAACTCGAATTAATATTTTCTGGTAATTGTGTTTGTGAATCGGAATTTGCACAATGTCATTTTGATTCTAATTTAACTATATCGATGTAGATATTCCATTTCAAATCATTATCTTTATGATTTTCCCAGCAATCAAACCCAACTTTTTTTAGTGTTCTCTTAACAATTACATTCAATTTTTTTGAAATATCTAGGTAGGCATTCTGCCAAATTCTGGAATATTTGAGTACCTATACAACTTGATTTATAAATAATGATTTCAATGCAATGCACTGGATTATTTTGAGTTTTCTCAGAATCAAATATCGATTTTTTAATACTGTCAATTCCTGTGAATTTTCACTAACCAGTAAGATACATTCATTTTTCAAGGGGGTAACACAAGCACTACAAAAAAATCCTTGAGACGCTGTAAGAGCAGTGCCTGTGCCAAATAAGCTATTCACATTAGATTTTAAACGCTGGAGGTTGAATCAATTTGAAAAAACTTTCTCAGGAAGCACATAAACCCAGTTCTCCAAATGAGAGAATACGTGAATAGTGAAGTTCGAAGTATACTGAGTTGAACCTCAAAACGATGAGCAGCCACAGTCCGTCGCCAATTTCTGATATGTTCCGCTCCTGGTGGAATCAAATGTGCAAAGTTACTTGAACACTTCTCCAATCAGGTCTGATTTGAGTTTAATTATCCATCTAGAGTTGCTGAGTGGTGTGAAGTTTTCTGGTTTGGAATAGTGTTGTAAGCTTCTGAGAAGCAGCCTCTGCAAATCCAGCGACATGATTTTGCCAAGACAAATTGGTGTTCCTTTTTACTCCCAAAAAACTTATCGAAGCTGAAAACAGAGTTGTCTGTCCAGTTCGAAGACATTTATCTTTCTGGAGAAATGTAATGCCTGAGTTTATATGGCATTGAATTTAACCTGATTACTTTCACCCCAATTTTTAATATGTTCTAGATCCTCATTAGGATTTACAACTTCCTGCTGCCGATAGAAATGTGCATTCGCAGCTGATATCCTGGAATCCAAATAGAATGACGAAACAAGTGTGCTGTCGTCAGCAAAGCACTATATTGGGTTCCGGTTTTTTCCAATAAGTCGTTTATATACAAAAGATGTATCCATTGACGATCACTTGCAGGAAACGTTCTTTCATTAAGCTGGAGAGTCATACACGAAAATTATCCAACAAGTCATAGTATCGAAGTTTCGCCAGCAAACAGCTCTTGACTCTCCATGTTTCTCGACTGCGTTATTCCAAATATGGGTGCCATATAATAGAAGGTCCCCTGTTGATCTTTGTTTCCGAAAGATATATTGATGGTCGTTCAAGATATTGAATACTTCCAAATATTTAAGGATATGGTGGCTCACGGCTTTCTCCACGATTTTTAATATCACTGATAGCAAAGCGACTGGTCCTGTATATGGTGTTCGAAATAATACTGTATAAATATAAACAGGTCCAATTCTGTTCCCTGTGGAACTCCACAGGTCAAATCTTATTTGTGATTAGCAGTTCTTTCTCTTCAAATATTATTTGGTTTTTCGAAATATGAAGTTTTGAACAGTTCAATGTTCATTCCATGTAGTTATGCCATAAAAGGTCACGCCCACCAGTTTGTTTTATTCGAATATGGCCATTAAATATTATCCAAATCAGTTCCCATATTTGAAAAATGGAAATTGAAGTGAAATTCAGTTTATTTCCAAACTGAGTGTCTAGATCGAGAGTTTTCTGATATGTGGAACATCTCAAAATTTGTCCTTTTGGGGTCCTATTTTCGGATGAACCTTATGATATGTCAACGGATTCAAGTGTTTTATTATCAGACAACGGTTGATACCAGAAGACTGTACTACTCTGTATTCACTATCATTCTCTTCTGGATATAGCCTTGAGAATTATTCTGATTTCTGTTGAAGTATTGGTACTTGGGATATTTCTCATAGATGAAGGTTTCATACACATAGGAGCACCTGATCTCGTATCAGAAAGTTGGCAATATCTGTATATCACAAAATAAATGTATTATCATATTGGTCATGTAATTGTCAATTCGGATTAATGAACGTCTTACTACTATATTATTATTATAATACCTCGGAACTGGTCCGTAGGTGACCTACTTAATTGATTTCAGCATTGTTCTGCTGCTGGATGATTGAAAAACATTTGCAAGATTAACTCCTGTGAGGTATCTTGCATAAATATCAAGCATGGTATTAGCTAGGGAAGTTGTTTTCCGGCAAGCATTCACCAGAAGCTACTGTGTAGGTATGATGGAAGAGATTTCATTTCGAAATATTCATCTAATATATAAAATTCACCTGCCACAGTGTTAGCCCCCATACTCCTCGGAAACGGTTAAACAGATTAAACGTGAAATTTCATATGTATATTCGGTAGGTCTGAGAATAGGTTTCAATCTATTTTCCATACATCTAAGTGATAAGGGTGTTCTACCCCAAACATTTATTTCATTTCTTGGACAAAATTTTTGTTTCAATTTTTTTATGATGTAGCATTGAAAAATACATATGATCCCCAATATTTACATTTCTACCATAAACCCTTTCTTTTCAGTCTCATACAATAAGCCTTCTCTCACTGCCTACGTGGTTCTCGGTCACTATTATTGTTTATCCATCGAGAGTAGATACAGTTTGCGATGCTACCAAAACTGTGAATTATCTGATAGAGTTTTTGAACTCATTGTATTTGCCAGGCATGCCACCACATAATTTACAACTGGAGGTTGGATCGCTCCGTAATTTAAATCCACCACGGCTGTGCAACTCAACACGATTAGTCATTGCAAAATTAATGAAAAACGTTGCCTAAGCCAACAAGTTTCCAGGTGAAATACCAAGAGCCCTATTATACCAATAGATATGCCAATTCATTCTGAACGTGTGCAATTTCCAATTACATTGGCATTTGCATTGACTAATAATGAGTTTCAAGGCCAAATAATGTCTGTTTGTGGCTTGGATTTGAGCACACCATGTTTTTTGCAAGGACAATTATACGTGACTTGCTCTCGAGTGGACAAACCATCCAGTTCGTTTGTGTTAGCCAAACATGGACTAACTGAAAATATTGTACACACTGTAGCATCAGGGGATTAATATTCTCTGATAGAAATGATTTTTGTCGCAAAACAACATTTGCCTGGTCAGCAAGCCTTCTTATATGTTTGTATCTTTAATCTGTACATTCTTTAGAATTATTTTAACTGTTATTCTCACTTATTGAATACATTAATACACAATAGAGTAGCTTATGCCTTCGTTGTTATGAATACAAGCAGTTTCTGCTATTTACATACGCCTAGCGTTAATGCATTACCGAACTGTTATGACAAAAGTTTGTTTACACTTACAAAACATATGAATATAATCTTTGCGTTTCAAGATCAGTGTAGTTGATAAAATGTAGTTAACGCTCTAGATTCTTGTTTGTTACCCTATACATCGAAAGCATTTGTGAGTATCATTACTATGTCAGCTGCAACTTTCAAGACTGACTTCTCAACAGAAAATTGTTGATGTTCAACGCACTTTTAATCACTGATTGAAAAACTAAAGAGCTCAGTTACTGAAAAAACAATTCAGAAAAATAAAATATCAATCAAAATAACCGTATTGCGTAATTTGTACTGCAGTTGATTGAAATTTTGCGGAATAGTATGATGATTTTCATTGAATTGTTGTCATAACAGGTTATTAAAACTAAATGGAACTTTCATTCCACAACATTTCTGTTGGTGAATTCATACAAAACATTCGAATCAATTATTTATATTCTGCCATATACCACACGATGAATTCGATAATTGAACTGTCAAGTAATAGGAACTGAAATTGAAAATATTTGTTATTGATAATTATGAAATATGTTTTGACTGATGAGCCTATCGAGTGAGGAGTTGAACTCTCTTGAAATACTTTGTATAGCAGACGCATGTTTGAGCATAATCAAAGCTTGGGAACGTCTCAAAGGATATTCGGGGGAATTTTTTATCCAAAATGTAATCAAGAATCACTTTCCATTGAGAAATATGAGGTTTAACTTTTCAATAAACCACTCAGAAAAATGTTTCTACTCAGATTGGAAAATTTTTCAATTTCCGTTATGTTCTAGAATTTCATTATTGATTTTGTGTTTCATTATTATCTGATGTTAACCTTATCGTGCACAAGAATTCAGAAGATACTCTCTAGAGAGCCTACTGCAGAAATTGGGTGCTTAAACGACTCGATGGGACATTAACGACCTCTAGTGAAGAAACTTGATACCGAACAGTTGTTGAACTACAGTAGGAATGAACTACGATGTCTAACAGGCCTTCTTGAAGGTCACTGTCCTGTGAATTATCATATGCAGAGGCTTGGACTGTCGGAAGCCTTTATTTGGAAAATAATGAAACAGCAGAGCATACTTTGTGCCCGCCCCGCTGGGGATCGAATCAGGTTTTTATAGTTCGGCAGAGCCATTCTCTTACCTAAAACACCACTCACCATACAAACTAATCGGCTCCGTTAAAATCTGGGTTTATTTGGTCGAGTGTGATCCACAATAAACCCTTACGGGTTGCGGTGGAGGGTCGAATAGACCCACTCACTTTGGACATAACCCAACCTAACCTCATCTTGAGAAATTATCAAGATCGTATTGACTTTTCAGTCACAAATGAATGTGAGTTTTGAAAAAAACAAGCTATGGCATTTGATCTACATAACATTACTTTCTTCGAAAATTACAAAATTATAAACATAACTTCAAAAACAGCAGTGGAATCAGTTCAACTACAATCATTTTTAACGCACGTAATAATTTTTGATATCAAAGTTTGAGAAACTACAGAAAAATGAAGGAATTTCACTCAAGATAATCCTCTATCTTTATCAGTTCATGTTTGATCAAACTTTGCTTTCATTTAAAGTTTGTTTTTCATCTATGGTTGATAAAAAATGTAATTTTCAAACGCATCAATAATTGATGCAACAACAGTGTTGAAATAATGATGATTATTTCAGTTCATTCTCAACTCACGTTGTACATTGTTTTCGATTGCAATAACGATTAAACTACATTCAGAAGCATTCCGGGAACGTCCTGCATAACTTCAATTACAATTATGTCGTGTGCAAATTTCCTCTTTATGTTGTCTTTTCCTCTAATTGTATGGCATGTCTTTGTTGGTGAATGAAATTTGAAATTTGGTAGGAAAGATAAGTATGCATTGCAGTTGTTACAAAAAACAACGATTCTTTCAAATTATTTTTGTGAATGTGTATGTATTTCTGTGTCTTTCGAACACTACCCACACGTTGTCAACACAAATGCAGATAATTCAACACTATTCAAGTACAAGTATCAGAAATTGACGTTTCTACAAATTTTTGAATGAAAGTATATTAAAGGGAACTCAAATCATAAAATACTGACTGAAAACAGAACATCAAGTCTAATGAAACGTCCAAAAAAGCCCTGTAAAAGTATTTGAGCTTCTTGTTGATGTTACTGTTCATTGGATTTTTAAAGTGATACTTCTCTTTTTGTATGCGAAATTATATGTTCCTTTTTAGTGTAAAAGATGACTTGTTTATTTTGTGGTAATTCATGATCACTTTAATGAAAGGAATGAAATCACTTTCATGTAATTTTCACTAGTTATTTCACTTTTACGACCGGTTTTGGGTTTCATCCCATTATCAAGTATAAAAACTAACTAATATATTTGAAATTCACGTGGTTATATAGGGAGTTTGTAGTTAAGCTGGATAGGGGGGATATTTAAATGAACAGGGATGCCAACTATAAAATTCGAAATTGTAAATAATAGAAATCGCACGGCTTGTCAAACTTATAAATTCAAGATTATCCAGTCATTTTATATCGATTTGGGCCAGTGTTTCGGAAAGTTGACATACCCAGCTGTGAATTTGTATAAACTTTTTATTTTCGCATCATAAAAGTATTCTCAAAATTCACATATGATTCGACGGCCGCACCTTCAAAAATGTGGGGTCAAAAGTCAAAAAAACTGACTTTTTGCACGTTTTTTGCCTATTTCTCGTTTCCAATGGGTTTTATGCTAATTGTATTTATTATCAATATTGTAGAGAATTGAATTATCTACAACTTTTGTATCAAATATTTTTTCATACGTTGAATCGTTTTTGAGATAGAGGGCAGCGCGAGCGCAGATTAAATATTATTTGAAATCAACTGGTTGTCCCGATCGAAATCAGCGCATTTGAAATTTATGAATTATTACTTAATGAATAATTATGAATAATTTCATTTTTCATCAACAAATACATCAACACTAAACAGGCCAGAGATGATGCAAATGTTCTCATGATTGAGCCAGCTTTTGAAGAATCTAAACGTCAAAGAACAGCAATTATAGTCGGTGAAGATATTGATTTACTTGTGGTTTCAATTGGGCGTACACTAAAAAAGAGGGTTGGAGATAATATGGATCGCTGGAGAACACCAGCGTTAATGGTAAGTATTCAAGCGATATCATATCGACGGCTACTTTCAGGGAACGTGTTTTTAGAAAGGTGAAGAGCCTTACAATAAAAATGATCCACCAAGCCAGAGCATCGAAGTTTGGCCAGCGAACCCTCATGCTACATACGGTCAAACGCCTTAAAAATATCAAGCGCAACAGCTCTTGACTCTCCATATTTTTTGATTGCGTGACATGATAGAAGGTCGCCTGTTGGTATTTGTTTCCGATAGATGGCTCAAGATGTTGAAGCCTTCCAAATATTCAAGGTTGTGGTGGTTTAAGACTTTTTCTATGATTTTTGAGATCACTGATAGCAAAGCGACTGGTCTATAGTTATTTGGAAGATTTTTCTTACCCTTTTTGGGAATAGCTTGAAGGTGTGCAATCTGCCAATAAGAAGCATATTGAATGAACTGAATGAAATCACCTGCTAGGACGGTGTGCAGACATCAAGGTATACTGATGTCCGCGAACTGAAGTCATCTGAAAGGTATAGGGTTTCTGAAACCAGGCTTGACATAAGAAACCATTACTCATTTTCTGTAGATATAGAGCGTGACTCATGGTCGATGGTAGGTTAGACGTTTCTGGAAAACGCAAAGCATGATTTTCCTGAAAATTTCACCTCTCACATTTCCTTACCTGTTCTATCGATCTAAAATATT
>WOGO01005551.1:0-12345 GCA_015342085.1 Leptinotarsa defecta | reverse complement strand
TGTGTGACGTAAGTTATTCTGTGCGTAATAGGATCACAATTTTACCGCGCAGGAATACCTATTTTGTACTCGTGACAAGTTTTTTATTCAGTTTATTTCAATTCGTTTGTCATGCTGAAAATCTGTACGCAAAATCCCCGCAATCCAGTTTCGAATCGAATCGGACAATAGTTACAAATCTTATCCGCCATCATGGACCTGCCATTTTATTGTTTTTTCTCCAACAGAATTTTCATAAAACATTGTCATCGCAATGATGAACACCTACCAAAGATGAAGTCTCGGTTCAAGTTGATCGGACAACTAGAAGTGTCTCAAAAGTCAGCTGCAAGATTTGTCACACACATACATACATACTAACTATCCGGGAGTAAGTTGAATAAAAGCTTTTGAAAAAAAAATGGAGAACCTTGCACAAAATTTAAATTCATTTATTCCAAATTACATTAATTCACAGTAGATGCTCAAAGTATTCGCCATGAACTTCATAAATGAGTATAAGTTATTCTTGAAATGTCATCTGACGTTTTTGAGCATTTCTGGAGTTATTTGACGACATAAGTACCTTTGGAATAAAATTTGACTTACTACGCTTATGTATTGGTATAATAAAAACCTTTTGTCTCAGTGTTTATGTGTGTCAGTTTTTTGTCAGCAATTGAATATTATTTCAAAAATAATGAATGTGCCAACACATCCAGTAGAATTTTCAATGAGCAACACCGAAACAAAAACGTAAATCGTAAATACGTTTTGGAACTAATTTCAAAATTTTGACAAACGGGATCTCTGGCAAATAAAAAACGTCAAATTGAAAACCCAGTAAGAAACGAAGCACTGGACGTAGCCGATTTATGTTAGGTTGCTGCCGATCCAACTCTTGGTACACGAAAGCTTGCCAAATTATCTGGAGTAAGTCGACGTACCGTCGGGCGAATTTTGAAACCTCACAAATTCGATCCATACAATATTAAACTGGTTCAGGAACTTAAGGAAGACGACTTTGATCGTCGATTACAATTTTGTGAAATCATGAGTGAACGTACTATACAAGATCTAAATTTCGTTTTCAACATTTGTTTTTTGGATGAATGCAGTTTTTATCTCAACGGGATTGTCAATCGAGATAATCGTCGGTACTGGTCAGATTGTAATCCAAGATTATTTCACCAAGTACATACGTAATACCCACAATAGTTAACCGTTTGGGACGGAATACTTGGTCTTTGTATTCTTGATTAATTGTTTCTACCAAGTAATCTGACTGGGGACATGTATTTGGATTTGGACGAAGATATCGTTGATCCAACGTTAACGGATATAATAGAAAACTATAACCGATAGTTTGAGGATCACCTGATATTCCAATAGGACGAAGCTCCTCCACATTTTGCTGTAGCGCTTCGTCAGTACCTGAATGAAAGATTTCCTAGACACTCGATTGGAAGAGGAGGATGCATTGATCTCCCGATTTATCCCCCTTAGATTACTTTTTGTGGGGCCATTGGAAAAGTAAAATATATGCCACTCAGCCAGGTTCGTTAAAAGAGTTACGTCAACGTACTATAACCGTCGTCAAATAACCCCAGACTCATTCCAAAACGTCAAACAACGTTTCGAAACGAACTTATACTCATGTATGGCAGTGAATGGAGAGCACTTCGAACACCTACTTTGAATTAATGTAGTTCGGATTTATCTCAGTTAAATTTGTGCACAATTTTCCAATTTTCAAGTTCATGCAATCTTAACTTTATCAAATGTTGTTCCTTTCTCGTGAATTGTTCACATCACCTTTCAAAATACAATATCATAATTTGGAATACGTAACACTTGTTTTCCCGCAATAGGACGCCAAAATGAAAAGTTAGGTAGCGAACACTCACATGTCTGAATTCCTTATGGAATTACCTTTTCAAAGCTGTATTGCACTCAGTACTTTTTCATATTCAAATTGTATGAGTGACCAAGGGGTGGTGTGAGAGATATGACAGTTGAGGTTACGACATGAAGATGTCCCCGATGGATTTAAAATCGACGTGTATTTGCATTATTGTCACATATGTTTTGAAGAATTCGTTTTCGGTGCCGGGTCGAATCGAACCACAATTACATCACCCGCCCGCCATCTTGTTTTTTGCAACGACCAAAAAAATCACAATTTCCCACCCTGCAATTCCCTACTTACTAATTTTGATTCGGATCAGACCATAATTACAAATTTCGTTCGCCATCTTGGAGCCACTATATTGTTTTTTGCATTGCAAATAAAACATTTTCTACCCTGGAAACCACCACTTATTAATTTTGATACAAATCGGACCGTAATTGCAAATCGTGTCCGCCATTGTGGAGCCGCCATTTTTGTTTTTTCCTTTAGAAATATTCCATAATGCATTGTCACCGAATGTATGTTGAATGTATCATAATTTGGAATATGGAACAATTTTTTTCCCGCAAGAGGGCGCCAAAATAGAAAGTCAGGTAGCGAAAATTGACATGGCCGAATTCTTTATGGCATTACTTTTTTAATGATGTGTCACATTTACTTCTTTCCTTATTCAAATTGTTTGGGTGATAGCGACCGAGGGGTGTGTGGGAGAGGTATAACAGTTGGGGTTATGATAGAAAGATGTCCCCCTTGGATTTCAAATCGACGAGTTTTTCAGAAAACATGATGTGTTTTGAATATTTTTGATCCGTTTCGTTTTCGGTGCCCCACCCTGTATGTATGCCGAATAAAATTAATCCATTTAGGAGATTTTTCTGAAAATAATTTGAAAGTTTTTCAAAAATTGCATATTTTTCAAATTATAATTGCATGATCATCACCTGTTTTCCTATTTAAGAACAACAGTATTACTCAAGGGAGATCCTCATAATTTTGTAAAAATTTATAGTAGTAAAATTGACAGATACTTAATTCAAATGGACTTCCAGCAAGTATTAGCCAATTCTATTACATATTCTTGAGAATCATCATCCAATCGACGATTTTACTGGCGACTACCATCTTTAGGTACCACTGGTGGAAATATCTTCAGACATAGACAAGTATAGTTGATAAAACCATTACGAGTGATGTTCTATTACTCAAGGTGATGTGCTTATGCTTTAGCATACCGGAACTGATCTTTATAAGGAATCATATTTGATTTATAAGTAACTCATAATTTTGAATGAGGTAGACTCGTTAAAAATACAATCAATATTTTACTTTTAAATCAGTCTTGTTTCATTTGAATAAGATTTTCACGGAACTGAACTGTAGGTATTCAAAAAGTGAAAATTTTAGTGAATGATAAACGTTATCACTTTCTCATGCAGAGATAATAATGCCTTTCACATAAATCTTCAAATACGATCGCTAACATTGCAGTCTCATTTGGGTATTTTAATTTCTATCAAGCTTTCACTGACCATTAATATATCTCAGATGGGTGCAGAGATTAAAATTGTAACCACGGAATTCCATCAATAAGTTCAACATTGATCTTAGTGCATTTCTATTGAAATTGCAGGATTGTGTTGTTGAGAAATGTATTTATCTACCATCTACTAACAATTCAAGATGTACGACCATTTTCTTCTTCTTCATTCTTTCAGTCGAGTTTCAATCCAATATGCTCAAACCGTCACTAATAATGACATTTACTCAATAAACGGTTTTTCACGGAAATTAGGTACATCAAAATGAATCCTAATATGCTGAAGTCAATTACGATATTTTCAAATGCAACATCATACACATCATAGGTTTTTATTGAAACCTCAATAATTACATCGTAAAAATCAAGATACACAAAAAAATTCTCTTGAACTTTGAGATTTTTCTGAACTTCCACTTTTGATTGAATTATTATCAAATAATTTTTGTGAGCATGAATGATATTTGAATTTCATAAACTACACTCTCACACTATTATTTATATACTACAGGTAACCATAATTGTTTTGACTTTACCTGTGAATTAGGTGTTATTGGAAATATCCAGTCTCGAAGAACTAAATTAAAATCCAAAATTTTTTGTCTGTCAAATTCTTATATATTTTTTTCAATAACTTCATAGCTAACTTATACATATTATCAAAGATTTACAAAACATCAAATATAATTATACATAATGTAAGGATTTTAAACTAAATAAACGAAATAAACACCAATAATAATTGAGACTACCTCCAACAAATTACCTGAACATCTAACTGAGGTACCTCTTAAATTATGATCACCAGAAGCATATTACCTCATTTCTACACCAATAAGAATTCTTTCTCGGTCTAAGAAAACAACAAGTTTAATAATGATGATCTATTCAAATCCAGTTGGTCATTCTTTAGAATATTTGCATTTTTAAGTTCAATTTAGTTCTTTTTTTATATAATCACAAGAAAATTGGTAGAATGACTTTTGTATATGTAACTATAGAGATTTGGTTTGATTCAGCGTTGTTTCTTCTAATGAAATGTTCATATGGGCAACTTGACTGTAGTTGCATATACCTACTAAAGTTCCATAATAGTAGACACTGAATTCTCAGAAATATTGCATTAAAATGAAAACATTGTTGCTAGGTTTTGATTTTATATATTTTATCATATTCAATTCATTTCAATTCAATACCACAAAAACCCAGGTATCGGTTTTCTCCAAGAAGATGAATGTCTAAGAACCGGAAATAATAGCTTCAGGTCAGACAATTCCGCTTTCTGCTTCGATAAGTTTGTTGGAGGTTAAAATGAACACCAATATATCTTGGTACAATCATGTCGCTGGAATTGCAAAAGCTGCTTCTCAAAAGCTTGGCACACTGTTTCGAACCAGAAAACTGTACACACCTCAGCAACTTTTGATACTCCATATAGCTCACATCAGACCTTCTTTGGAGTATTGTTCTCATGTATGGAGCCCCCATACATACTCTGAAGTGGCTGGATTTCATCCAGAAAAAAGCCATCCGCCTGATTGGAGACGCGAATATCACTCGCAACCTTGATAGTCTGAAACATTGAAGAAAGGTTGGAGATTTATCTCTCTTTTATAAATACTTTCATGGGAAGTGTTCAAGTGATTTGGCACTTTTGGTTCCATCAAGAGTGATACATATCAAAAATACGCAACGGACTGTGGCTGCTCATCGTTATGAGGTTCAACTCAGTACACCTCGAAATTCACTGTATAAGAACTCTTTTATCTGGAGAATTGCGTTTACAAAGTTTCTGAGAAAGTTTTTCCAAATGGATTTAATCTCCAGCGATCCAAATCCAATGTGAATCACTACTTTCGCATAGGCACTGTTCTGAGAACGCCTAAAAAGATTTTCCTGTAGTGCTTATGTTTTGTCCTCGAGAAAAACATTGGTATAATTAGTATAATTTTCATACGCTACTGCAAGAGACAGACTATGGCGAAAACGTCATAGTTATTTCTGATAATTTGGAACCTACTATTTTGGAATGATATTATGGAAATATATCCTGGATATTCAAAATGGTATAGATATTGTATAGTTTATATTTCTTCAGGTTTGTGCTACTACAATTGGTAATACTTTTATCCACTTTTTCAAATGAGTTTCAGAGAGCTTTTCAATTTTTTACTTTTATCAAATAGATATATTATGAAATATTCTCAGTCAGAAATCTCAAAGACAGTTACACTGTCTCTCATAAACTGTTTCCTCAAAAATAAATCTTACACTTCATGTAAGATGAATGTGGATGCCAAAGTATATCAACCATACTGTGTCTTTTGGGAAAACTCACTCTTTCATCCTCACTCAGAAGAAGAAAATTTGAAAAGAGAATCATTTCAGAGTAGATCAGTTTTTGGCACACAGCTTTTTGGCTTTCTACTCGTAGGTACTTTTCTATCATTGAACAACAAATGTCGAAACTTTCGAAAAAAAGAACAAAAAAAAAATCGTTTCAATTGAACGGAGTATATTTCTAGGAGGGAATAATTTTTGGAAAAAAAGGTCTTGGCTTTCTTGAATGAATGAATTGTCATTCAGATTTGGTATTGAAGAGCTTATGAGGGAAGTGTCCCACGACGAAACATCAGATGTTTATCAGTGAGGATGGCAGTGTTCCATGTAAGTGAAATTTCACCTCTTTTATTTACTATAGTGTGTAGCAATCTTGTGGTTGATATCTGATTCAATTCCATAACGAAGATGTTCGAACTTTTTTTGTATCAAGATGGAGTAGTAGAAAGTCAAAACCTTTCTTTCCCCAAAAAATAAAACTATAATGAAAAATGTTTATGAAGATATGTAGTGCGTACACGGAAGTTTTTTTTAGAGACACACTGAAAGAAAAAACACTTTCGGAACAACTACTTCCACTTTCTCAAGGTTTACCTACGTGAAATAAAAATCCTTTCCAAGCAACTATTTCGCATATGAATATTGATTCAGATGAAAAAATGATTAACTCAAAAAACAATTTTCACAATCGAAATTCTATGGTTCACCTTTGTGAAATAAGGACAACGAATTATGTTCATTTTAATCGGTTAAACAGGTCTAGTGCATTTATTTCCATTTCTTTATATTGTCTACTTCCTAATATTGTGTTACAAGTATTTGAGTTGAAAACATTTCAGTATCATGAGAAGGGATGACACTGACAAAATGACTTTTGAAGTTTTTGATTTTCTGCATCCGTATCTATGGATTATTTCTAGAAAATTCAGAAGTAGAAATAAGTTGTCAATTCACCAAAACTTGATTTTCTGAATGATTGCTCGACGGTCCAAGATTCAAGGAACGTCAAGAGTAAATAAAAATACCATGTGTCATTGGCACACAGGTCTGTCAGTATAGAGTTGTTTTTGTCTTCAACTCTTTCAGGTGATTCAATTCGGGAAAATGTAATAAGCGTATTATTCTGACCCAAAAACAGAGAATTGAGAGCGTATCTCACAAATGAATGAATCAGCCATATGATTCTGAAAAATTCCCACAATTTACATAGTGAAAGTAAGTAAGAAACATTGGTATGTGTGTATTTCAGTAGATATTTCTCACCATTATTCATACTTAATCTTTTGATAAAAATATTGTTCATAGTCATACAATCAAGATACACACATTACAAGAATAATTAATATATTTGAAGGTATAATTGACTAATATACGAATATATGGATAATGAATAGTTCACATGACTCTGTCGTGGCGGACCTTTTAGTCTGGGTCACAAGATCCTTTTTTGGAACTTCTGTCCAAGGGTACCAAAAATTATGATTCGGGGCTCATTCGATTCGGAATGATCTCTAGCAACTTTTTCAAAAATCTCAAGAGGGCCTCAAAAAATTGCAAAAGTTCTAGACAATTCAGTAAAAAAAGGGTTTGGTTTTTTGTAAATATCTCGGAAAATATTAAAGATATTTGGAATTAAAAAAAATCCTTGAAGAGGAGAAAATTTCCTAAAAAAAGTCTCTATCTCTATAATTGTAAAAAAAGTTTGTTCGGAATGTCATTTGGTAATGATTTTTAAAAGGAGAACAAACATTTTTATTTGCGAATTTATGAAACAACGATAAAAATAAAAACAACGATAAAAATTAATTGGCGCTCCGGGGCGACTTCATTGATTCCAAAAAATACTTGAAGTGTCTTTGTCGTATTTCGAATAGTTCATTGTTTAGGGAGTTATTTCAGTAAATAATTGTCAAAGAATTTGATAAATAATAGGGTTAGAGCATTTGTTTGGAATCTTATTTGTTGATTACTGAAAGGAGAATAAAAATGATTCGAAATGTCTTTGTCCTATCTCCATTAGTTTATGAGTTATTTTAATAACAATGATTAAGAACCATGAGGAATTACCAAACGCAAAAAAAGATTAATTTGTAAAACATTTTCATTACACAAAAAGTGACACATCGCTGTTTTTGTTTTTTTTTGGTTGTATTGAAAAAATATATAGTTGATATTGATTCGTTCAACACAAATTGTTTACTAAGTAAATAAAGAAAATAAAAATTGAAAAAAAGTTTTTTTTCCAGAATATCAAAGAGATATAGAAATTAAAATAAAAAAAAAATCGTTCCTTAATGATCATATTTGGTAGCAAAAAAAATGTTAATAAACAAATTCGTTTTTAAGCAATAAGTTTTTTAAAGAAATGATTTTGTTTTAAAAAATCATAATAGCCATCACTGATAAAAATTCCCCAAGAAAAATTTCAAATACCTTATGAACAATACATTTGTTTATATAAATATTTTAAACGAATTGAGCTGAAAATTATAAAAAAATATTTTTAAGAAGAAGAATATTGAGAAACAAAATTTCATTGCTTCAATTGAATTTTTCACTTTTCGACTTCCTTATTATTAATAACAAAGTGAAACTTAAAAATTTTTCAATTTTCCCAACGGGAATCTTTTTTGAAGGCTTCCAAGAATAGCTCCAAGAAGTGAAAAAATTGAAGTTTTCAGTTTAGATATTAACAGGGTTTTTATGTAAATTTGAAACTTGAGAAAATTAGTTAATTAACTTAAGTAGGTATATCTAATGAAATATTCACGGGATTTTTTTAAAATAATTTTTATTGTTTAAAGATCTGTATCGGTCAGAGCGTGCGGGACGCGCATCGCCCGCTTTTAGCGCTATTTTCGCCTGCAAATTAAAATTATAAATAATAGTCATAGAGTTCCGAATGTAGGACTTTTTTTTAGAAAATTCTCTCCTCTTTGGGTTTTTTTTTAAAATTTTGAATATCTTTGATATTTTCCGAGATATTCGCAAAAAACTAAACCCCCCTTTTTTTACTAAATTGTTTATAAGTTTTACAATTTTTTTGAGTCCCTCTTGAAATATTTTAAAAAGTTGCTAGATGTCATTTCAAATCGAATGAGCCTTGGATCATAATTTTCGGTGACCTTGGACAGAAGTTCCAAAAAACTATTTATCTGGGACTATTTGATCTGGGATAAATGGAATGAGAGCTTTCAGCACTTTCCAGAAACATTCTAAACCTTTTATCTTTTTTGATGACATATTGGTGATTGATGATAAATTAAATTTTTCCTCTGACCTTAATTTATAAAAAAGGGCTAGTGGACGATTTTAAACCACTAATACAACATATTAAATTAACAGCTTATTGTGAGATTTACAGTGAACAGTTTACAAAACCTTCAGACGTGTTTTACTATACAATACCTTCCACAGGCGTGTTTGTACTGGCTAAATACTGAAAAAAACCTGATTGGTTTAAAATATGTTCTGTTTAAAATCTGTTTTTCCGTTAATCAGCTGTTGCCCCCCAACTTTCAGAAGTTGAGAAACTTGTGCGAGCTGAAGACTAACGAAGTCTTACCTTTAAACGTGTTATTCTTAACACGTTTTTCTTAACATTGGTGCCTTATGAAATTTAACAATTTGAAACATATGCCCTTGTACCTACTTAATAATTGATAATTTCACTTGCGTTTAGGTGTGGGTTGATGAAATATTTGATCATCAGAAAAGAACTTACACAAAATCATTCAAAAAGACACTTACTTAATTCAATTTACCTGACTTGTGATATACTGTTTGGAACTTTTGGTGTAGTAATGAATATTACCGGAGTTTTTTCCCAACACCAAATCGTTATTTTTACACCTCGACACGTGTTTCGATCACCAAGTGATCATCTTCCTCTTGAAGATCACCAAGTGATCATCTTCAAGAGGAAGATGATCACTTGGTGATCGAAACACGTGACGAGGTGTAAAAATAACGATTTGGTGTCGGGAAAAAACTCCGGTAATATTCGTAATTTTCAAATTACGAATTTAGTGTCGTGATATAGAAGTTACGAGGTTAAATTTGAAATTTCTGGTTTAAAGTAATAATTTTGAGTTGAAAAGTCGTAATTTCGAGTTTGAAGTTTCAAGATTGAATTTGTAATTTCGAGATTAAAGTCGAAATTTCAAGTTTCAAAGTCGTTATTTAATTGGTTTCAGGTTCAGGTCAGGTTTCCTTTTCTGAGCATTTTTTGACATCACAACTTTTTTTTGTCGAAAAAATATTTCTCATATACCTGATATTCAATCTTTTGCAGTTGTGGCCATAACTAATTTCGAAATTGGACGAAGGGGCCACAGTGAATTTAAACTTAAATGACAACACAGAATTTATACCTATGTACGAGCGACTACAACTATATAGTCTCTTTTGTAGCATTTTGGCAAAATGTGATGTAGAGAAATTCAATATATGACAGTTTTGTTATTTGAGAACCAATGAGATAACAGTATTTTTAATTTAGTTTTTATAAACATTGGAGAAAATATATGCCTCTTAGGCAAAATTGGAAACCCATTACAAACAGTCTATTTATAATGCTCCTCTTTAAAATATACAAACTGGCATAAGCAGGCTCCCGTCAAGGGCCTATCTTCTCATTAAAATCACGTTTCGTCAAATCCGCTCGCCGAACATTCTGGAAAGGGCATCAAAGAGCCGGTAAATAATTAAAACGGATAAGTGTTTGTTCGTGTAGAGTGTAGACCAAAGCGAAGAGAATATAAAAACGACCTTTCAGCCATGTGGTGCCTGATTACATCGATGACTTTGTGGAATGAGTCAGTTTCCGGTTCGTTTGGTGAATCTTGATGTTTTTTTGAAATTTGTGAAGAAACGGAGTAATTTCGGGTCTGATGCGGTTTGGATAGTTACGGTTGAAATTAATGAATCCATTTACCAACATGACTGTCACTTCTGTTTTTAGTTTCTCAACTTCAAGACCGCGACAACCAGTTGATTCACTGTTTTACTTTCTATTTCGGCAAGAAAAGTAAAATTGTAGGCAGGTAAATCTTATCTGAATGTTATTCAGCTAATAATCGCAGTTTGGAAGATAAGACCTCTTCAATCTTTGGCTTATAGAGGGTTGTCGTTCGTAGGGGAGCAACACCTGGTTTATACGAGTTGTTCCTGTTAGTTACTGGTTTTCAATTCCCCAAACACGAAATTGTATTGTTACTGTATTCGAATAAAATTCGGATGAGGATTTATCGATTCTGTCAGTATCTTCAACTTCAGCTTGTCAAATCTAGGAAGAGACTTGAGAATTCTCGCAACTGGCTCGTTTCCTGACGCATTAGGACGAAAGAGGATGAAAACAATCGCTCGCGAAGAAGTACAATCTCCGTTACAATTGAGCCTTCTCATCGTCTTCTAACTCGCATTTAGTGGACAGAAACGTACCTTTGTATGCTTTGTAAATTTTCGAGGAAAACTATGGAAATTATACTCAAAAAATCAAATTAATGCCCTTGCTAGCGGTTTGTGAATTTTCAGTGATTTCTTGTGAATCACTGGAATTTTACTGAACAAACATTGTTATATTTCTTTTGTTTGTTTTTGATAGTGTGTTCAGTAGCTGCATAATTTTCAATATGTTCATTTTTAATTCGTCACGTTGTAAAAAATGCTTCAACGTATAATTTTCTAATTTAAATGTAGATAACACATTTTATACTGAAATTAACCCCGTGCTAATTTGATGCAACCAGTGATTGGTTTTTGGACTCAGACTCGGCAAAATAATTGATTGAATACACTGTCCAATTGAACTTTATTTCACTGCTATACTGACAATACAACCAAATATCAATCGCCTTATCAGATCACTTCGCACCGCACTGTCAACAAGACTTTTGCGCCGATATGCGTGTTGCTAACGTTCATATATGGCAATGGAAGCCCTTCGCCAAGTTATTTTTTAGGGGATGATATTTTCAAAAATTTAACTGAATAATAATCTATTTATAGAAATTTTCAACAAAACTTTTTCTGATGTTGCTTAGACTCACGTTTTGTAATAAACATCGCGGACAACCTTCTTGAAACTAAAAAGGTAGAAACACATACGAGGTGAGAACGAAAAAAATGGAGACACAGAAACGGGAATACATTCGAGAAAACTGCTTGCTGGATGGTGCTTTCACTATACATTATCATTACCGCCGTATCAACTCTAATAAACAATACTTATTATTACACCCAGATATTTCCTTTAACAATAACTCGTCAGTAGTTTTTATTTTTATAATGAATTGTAAGGCCAACGAATAAAGTTATAATAATAACAATGAATGCTGCTAGATAACTGGTTTTATCTGTACATCCGGTAAAAATGCAATTGAGTAAAATCCTTGTGTATGGGTATCGACACCGCATATCAGCTGTTGATAATGATAATTGGTCGGGCTTCGATGGCGAATGCGAAAAATAATCAGCTCGTATGTTTTTTTATCTTATCATAACGAGGTTTTCGATTTCTTAAGTTTGTACTTTGAAAGCTGACGGTCAAAATTTCTCAAGAATTCAGACACATTAT
>WOGO01005550.1:0-12347 GCA_015342085.1 Leptinotarsa defecta | reverse complement strand
GACCAAGGCGTAATAATGATCAAATTCAACGCCAGAACCACAGTGAACATTGACTGCATGAATATTATAATTTGGTCTGCTAGATTGACACTCACTAAATTATAAACTTAATATGGCGTGTTGTTAATCGGATACTCGTAAACAGTTAAACATTGCGCGCTCTCTGTCCTCTATCTCGAAAATGGTTCAAGATGTAAAAAAATGTTGAAACAGAAGTTTAGTGAATCAAATCCTCTAAAATATTTATACTAAATACAAATAACATAAAACCCATAGGGAAAAAAGCTTTTTGGCCTTTGATCTTGGAATAACTGTTGTCGCGGACACCCTTCGATAAGTAGGTTTTGATAAGTAGGTTTTGAGACAAGTTTTGGGGTGTCAAAATACAGGTTTATACAAGTTTGTAGCTGACTATCATTCCGAGGTGGAACCCGTAAGATTCTTGGCGTAATTTGTTTTTGAAAGCAACAACGTTTCAGTTTCAACTTTTGATCAGTGTTTTGTCATACAATAGCTTTCTCAAGCGTGAATTAATAATACTTATTTCAATAACATAAAGTTTTGTTTGTAATACAATGTTTATATGAATGAAGTCGTTTTGAAAGAACTTTTTTTTTGTGAAATTCAACAATTAAGTTGAAGTAGTACGTTTTTCTCCTAGTTTGATCCACATGTTTTTGACCTAATTTTATTTTGAAGTTTCGGAAGATTTCCACTTCTTTTTTACGAAGATAAAGAAGTTGAAAGTCAAACCATGTTTTCCAAAATACAAAAACTATTGCAAATAGTCAATACAAAACATGAACGCTTGAAAAATTTTCAGTTTGACATTTTGGATTTTTGAAACAAATGCATCTTTCTTGTATGTTAAGATGGTTACTGAACAATGCAGAAAGGTGCAGATATTCTTAACAATTTTTTTTTTCAAAAGAAAATTCGAATGGCAATTGTGACTTGAAAAAATATTAAAAATCGAATAAGATGGCATTGTAGGAATGGTACAATTACAAGTCTCCACACAATAAATATCGAATATGAATAGAAAATTTATGGTGAATGCTTAGGGCGATATACTGATCCATGTCTCTTTTGTCTTATGGGAACGTTCGAAACAAAAAGTGTACAAGTATTGACTTTTCAAGTATTTAAGAGCTGTGAACTTTAATAAGATCAGATTGCAGAAATAGTTCTGTTAAGGTGTTGCGATCTATTTTAAATGAATTTTATATGCGAATAATTAGATGCGTCAAAAAAGAACGTGGGAATGCATCGATGAACATTTCAGGCCTTTAGATGATACTTACATCATTGGTGAAAGATTGTATATTCATCCGACATAACTTGAAGGTGAATGTCACTAACAAAGAATTAATAGAGAAATGGCATCGGATTCATTTTATAGCAGTCAGTGTTACTCATCCGCCTATACTATATACGAACCGCAACGTTAAAGTGTACTTCTCTACCACGATCCCATTCAGATTTATCTTTTGTTCTCTTTTGCAAAAAGAAAAAGTACAGTTATTAAAAGTCTGGTGCTGGCCGTAATGCGAATACAGAAAACGCATGAAAGGCTTCAAAACAATTGTGGACGTACACAAAGCCTTTCATTAATACCACCAACCTATGCGAGTTAATGATGGCATTTTAATATCTGGTGTTGATAGTTTTTTGAGTCTAAGCAGGATCACAATTGTCGCAATATTTTGAGTTTTATACGTGAATATTATATAGACAGCGTATTTTCGAGAATGAAGTGTGTTTTCTTTGGATTGTGGTTTATCAAAGTTAAATTTTCATATAAAAATGGGAAATTAGATTTCTTCGGTTGAAATGACTGGAACGCAATGCTTATCTTTTCATCTGATTCTTCTCTCGAAAAATTAAAGTCTTTGTTAGATTTTTGAAGCATTATCCTTCGAAGTTTTTGGGCACAATCTTAAAAAAATTAAAATTATAGAAAACAAGTTTAGAAAGCACTACCTTGAGGGGTTTATTGAGGGTTTAGTTTATATACAAAACTTTGAAATATTGGTAACTGTGAAACCTTGATTTGTCATCAGTTATGGTTTTCGAAAAGCAATAGTCAGTATAATCCGGATTCAAATATGTTGTACACAATACGTATTTTCACTCAGTGAAAATAACTATTTTTTTTTTCAAAATATTGCAAGTTGGTGAATTAATTGAAGTACAAATTTTTCATTTCAGTGCTGCCATTTATTATCAATTCATCATCCAAGGCATCAACTGGAAATTTATTCCAGGATTGGGCTAGACAAGAAAACACACAAAAGTAAACATGTCGACCGCATTAGAAATTCAAATTCTTATCTTCTTTCCTGACATTTTGTAGGTTTCTCAGAAACTACTATGAAGAGATTAATAGGATTTTATGAAACCATAATATTTTCAGTACAGGTGTCGGTTCACTCTAGTAAACTTAAAATGTGTACAGAATATAGAA
This sequence comes from Leptinotarsa defecta, assembly GCA_015342085.1. Taxonomy (NCBI): domain Eukaryota; kingdom Metazoa; phylum Arthropoda; class Insecta; order Coleoptera; family Chrysomelidae; genus Leptinotarsa; species Leptinotarsa defecta. The sequence goes on along the minus strand of WOGO01005550.1, from coordinate 9,880 downwards.
GGTTCTATATTCGCAATGAGATTATAACTTTCGAATGATGTTTACAAACGTGAACTATGTATCAAACAACAAATAGTCAAGCAAATATTTGACGTGATTCTTAAAATTGACAACTCTTTTATATATGAAACCAATACAATAAATCGAAGCCTGAATCTTGAGTGAACTTTACCACAATACAGTAGTGAAACCCGCACCTTATTATTATTATTATTATAAACAGACGAAAATTTTAAAGTTAATTGCAATGCGTCTTTGCGTTACCCCCAGTAATAGTTTTTCATAAATATATTTCATGTACAGTTACACTTTTATTGAATGTATAGATATACTTTCAGTTTGTAGAAAAACCCATTTGATCATGATCATTTTTATGAGAATTTGGCATACAATAGGCTAGATAAGTGTTATTACATATTATAGAGCATGGCAGTATTTTAGATGCATATATTAAAGTGTTCACTATAAAATCCCGTGAATTTGCTTATCGGTTACCACCGATACTGATTTGCAGCTTTTTATTCCTTTTCTGTTTTCGGAACTTTTGGGATGCTGTGAGTTGGGTGACTGAACGAAACCAATACATTAGTCATTATGAATTGCTGAAAAATATTACAATGCATTTCATTAGTTCGGACTTCCATTGTCTAAATTGTATAATATGATATAAATTGAATGCAGAACTAGACACCTTCCTGAAATACATCAACAACCTCCTTCCATCACTTTCACAATGAAAAATGAAGTCCACAACGAATTGCCATACTTAGACGTATTGGTGAAGAGGACCGACAATAAATGGAAAACATCTGTATACCGAAAACCCACTCACACGGGACAGTATCTGAACCACGAATCCAACCACCATTAATCGACTAAGAGAGGAATCATCAAGACTCTAGTAGACCGTGCTTTTGGGCTCTGTAATACAAAAGAAGATCTCGTGAAGGAACTAGGCATCATTAAAAATGACCTTCAACGGAATGGCTACTCCAAAGTGATGGTAGACCAGAATTTGGCTAGAAGGTAGCAAGAGCCTCACAAGGAAGCGAAGCCGCCACAATCAGTACTTGTACTTCCCCACAGCAGAGGATTGTCGAAAAGGATAAGAAGAATTGGTTCCAAGTGTCCAAGTATAACATCAGAATCTGCTTCAGAGCTGGGAACACTATCCGTAGCAGCCTCTCGAAAACCAGGCCACCAAGCCACCAAACGCGGACTGCAGTTACCATATTAGCCTGCAAGTGTGAAGAATCATACATCGGTGAAACTAAGAGGCCACTGAATGTTCGCATTGCTGAGCACAAGAAACACACACAGCGAGGAGAAACCAGCAAATTAGGAATAGCAGAGCATGTTTGGACTCATCAACATAACATCAAGTGGTGTTAAGCTGAAATCATTCACAAGGACATCCTTGGCTCTCACTGAAGCGCTTACACCACTCAAAAACACGAGATAGAGACTTGTTCCAATAGGTCTCTTGCAACAATTTATAGCACTCATTCGGAGTTTCTTCAATTTAACGAGAATTTTGAGATTGATACGTTCCTTCTGTTTTTCGTCACACATGATTTTCGGCACGAGAAAATAACACGTTCGTTTCAAACCGCTACTGCTCGAATACCACAATAGTGACGTGTTTTAGTACGTGAATAGAGAAGATTTCCAGATACCCAACGCACTACCTGTTTTTTTCGCCACCCCTCTAGGCGCGCAGTTTAGTTATTTAACAACCGGACCTCGTAGCATGCTCTGCTGATGAAAATGGATAGTCTTCCATTACTGATAATGTAATCAGTCCAAGTTTTAGTAATGTTCATATTTCAACAAATTAGTGTTGAGGTGTTCACATTACAGCAATTTATATGAAATGATAAAGCTGTACATGCATGACAAAATACTCAGTGATTTCCTTCAGTTGCTTAACTTTTCTTTTTACGAAAATGAAATTCTGGATAATCCTCACAATTACAGTGTTAGGCGCATCTAGTTCTCATGTCCAAAATATTGAAAGTAGTTTTTTGGTAACATTGTTAAATGCAGTTAACAAGCTATGCAGACTTTATGAGAAATATATTTTGAGAGTGGACGAGTTTTTATGGAACATCGATAAACTAGCGGGTAAAGTTGACAATTGTTTTTGTATGTTAGAGGTTCCGCCTTCCATTGTTTAGGTTTTAATAGATTTGAAACTGGAGACGTAGTGGATCAAATACGACACTATGGTATCTCATGAAAATAAGAACTATTCTAAATTTGAGGAAACATCAACTCTATTTTTCAGGTAAACAGAGATCATCTTTGAAACAATGTCACCTCACCACATGCACTATCGATCATCATCGTTGGTGAAAAACCTTCCTTCAACGTTTCCATTCAAGGTCATCCGAAAAAACTATAGCAGTTTTCATAGCAATAGTCTACATATAGATAGAATAGTTGACAATATTGAACACTGAGCTCACAAGAGAACTCGCTTTGATTGGGATACGTCGACGTCCATTTGCAGTACTGACACATCATGCGCATAAATCGCACTAAAAGATGGAAGCACATGTTCATAGAAAATTAACTAGAGAGTCAGCAACTAGGTACAAAATCCAACCATTATTGAATGAACGAAGAGAGATATCGGTAGGACATTCAAACACACTCAATAATTTGTACACTAGAACTGATCTGCAACAAAATCAATACTATCCCTTCCTTACGCAAAATAACTGTCGAAGAGGATCAGAAGAAGTGAATCTAAAAAAATATCAACTTTTGTTTCAGATTCGGAAATACAACCCGTAGCACCTCAGAAAAACTTCCAAATGCAAATAACGACTATAAAAACTTTGGTTAGCTTGTACTATGAATGTGATGAGTGCTACATCAGAATATCCTCCATGGGAAGGAATACTAGTTCAAGAGATCAAGAGTGTAGGTGGACTGTTCGAAAAATAAAGTGAATGTTCAAATTTCGCGGGCTACGTACATTGAATTAGCAATGTTGGTACACTTGTCTCGAACATTTGTTCACATTTTCAACTGTTTAGCATATTCAGTTTGTTGCTGAGGGGCATAAAAGTTAGAAGTGTTTTAATAAATTGCCACCATTGCCAGCTCCGTTACTATTAATGCTACGAATTGGGTTAAATGGGCAAACTAGTAGTGTTTCATAAAATTATATTTTTTTACATGGAACATCCTATATTTTATGTTGCATTTCGATTCGTATTAACATTTTCAACAACAAAACTCATATCACCTTTCTTCCTAGTTTCAATATAATTTTTCAGTTCATCTACATTATTATGTTTTATTTTGTACACCTCATTTTTCAGAAATACCCAATAATATAAATCTAGAGGCCACTTAACAGAACCATTTGTAGCAATCAATCTGTTTCCAAATAAGTCTCCCAACATTCTTTTTGTGCCACTGAAATTATGTGCTGGTGCTCCATCCTGCTGAAAATAGATCATCTGACGAGCCTTCAGATCAAGATCATCGAAAAACTATTCCAACACTCTTGTTAATAAATTAATGTAACGGGGTCCGTTCAAAGAGCCATGGTAAAAAAGGACCGATAATTCAGCTTCTGAATAGACCACACCAAACATTAATACTAAATCGTCTTTGCGGATTGTGAGGATGGACTAGAAATGGATTATGTCTACTTCAATAATGAAAATTTTTTCTTTTATACATCTCACAATTTGAAAAATTGCCCTCATCGCTCCATATAACATTTTTATAGAAGTTTAGACCTTGTCTGCCATTCATAAACCATCGTCAAAACCCCAATCGTGTCTCAGGGTCACCAGGTTCTAGTGTTTGCACTGGTCTTAAGTTTTTTAAAAATCTGTTTTTCCGTTAATCAGCGAACGACAACTCTCAGAAGTTGAGAAACTTGTGCGAGCTAAGAACTAACGAGGTCTTACCTTTTAACGTGTGATTCCTAACAGGGTTGCAGAATCATTCCAGCTTCAACCAGATAAATTATCTCAAGAAAAATATCTGGTCGAGACGGGAATCGAAACCACGGTCTTCCGATCATGAGTTGGGCGCACTACCACCGCGGCCAATTCCACAAGTTATAAGGAGAAATCTTATGTTTCTTCAGAATTCGTTGAATAACAGACGATATAACAGCTATTTCTCTAGATAAATATCTGATGAAATTATTTGTATGTACCCTAAAGGCTAAAACGTAAATTTCTGTATCTTCAGATATTACAAAACGTTTTTTAGTTTTCCTCTTCTCAAAAACGTTCTCATTGTTCCTTAATCGACGATGAAGCACAGCAAAAAAAACGCCTATTAGGTAATTGACGATCGGTGAACGAATTGCTGTAGTGTTGGAGTGCTCTTACGATTTTTTTCTGACAAACCAAGTAGGGTTCTATTACATCACATTTTTCTTGACGGGAAAATGACATTTCGAAAAATATTAGAACAGGAGTTTACAGTTACAATAGTTTATGACATTGTCATGATATACTTGAGAATATTCGAATATTTCAACAAAGGTTCAAGGCAACTTGAATACTTAGCCTGAAGAAGCTACTGTTATATAAATGGTAGTAATAGTTTTTTTAATATGGTTGTAATTTATCCTACCAAAAACATGAAAGTTTGAAATAATGCAATAATACAAAACCAAGATGTATGACAATGTATCTATTGAAACTTGATTTTCAGATGACGAGTACGATTTTGTCATCGTTGGTGGGGGATCCGCAGGATGTGCATTAGCTAACAGGCTTTCTGAAGTAACGAAATGGAAGATACTTCTCCTCGAAGCTGGAGAGCCTGAAACTAACTTTATCGATATCCCGTTGCTAACCCTTGGTTTCGAAATGGGGAAATATGATTGGTCATATTTAACAGAAGAACAACCGAACGCAAACCTTGGATTGATTGATCACAGAATGGCAATTCCAAGGGGAAAGGGTTTGGGCGGCTCCAGTATTCTAAATTTTATGATATATTCAAGAGGAACCAAAACGGATTTCGATAAATGGGGGAAGCTGGGAAATGAAGGTATGGGTTATATGAAATCACAGTGTAAGAATGAACAATCGATTATATTTCCGACGTGTCATAGATTATTGGCATTTCAATTGAAAACTGCTACCCATTTCACAGCACTACTTTACTGTGATCTACTCTACTCTAAATAAAAATCTTGAATGTGACTATCTAAAATACAGTTTATTCATAAATAGGTTCATCGACATTTTAAGTGGATACGTGGTGGATACGTAATACATAAAAAGAAAAATTTTATATATATTTTTCTATCAATACTACATCCAATTTCCTTGAGAGTTTCTAAAGCATTTGCAGTGGCAACGGCATTGATTTATTTATTCAGATATAGGATTGCATAGAAAAATAGTTCATGTTTTTATTGTTATATACAGTGTCATACCCAAAGTATGCACCATATGGGAAACTTCTTTATTAAGGGTTTTTCGACAAAATGTTATATTTGATAAAAGTTTGTGCATCCCCTGAAATTAAACATGCACCAGCAAAATACAGTACAACACACGGTATATACGAGGAGCCTTCAAATATTTGATTTTGAGACAAGGAGTAAAGCACTCTTATTTTGAAAAATCTCTGTAAATGTTATTCAGAAAAGTTGTTCAGCATTAAAAGAAAAACTCTAGATTTATAGTAATGGCCATCTAAGCGAAATTTTATTTTTGTACTCATTTTTTTTATTGGGGACTACGAAAAAAATTGCTAAAACGATGAATAGACAGCATCCTGTAATCGAATATTTATTTAGAAAGCCTGTAATATTACGAATTACGAATGTTAACCACGGTAAATTTTTTTAAAGAGTAAAATAATTTTTAAAGTTTAAAGTTTTTGGTGCAAAGTTATTTTTATTTTTTGTTAACACCGAAAATCACTCAAAATTATACAGTATTGTAACAAGAACTTAATATTCGATAGTATCAAATCAGAAAACATGAAAATATGATAGGTATTTCGCAACAAACTCATTTATTTTCTGGAGATTTTCTTATCAAAAATAATTCTCCAAAATAATTTCTTTGTTACAAATTACCCAGTTTATTTTGATGTTTTGTGATTTGATACTATTGAATATTAAGTTCTTGTTGCAATACTGTATAATTTTAAGTAATTTATTTCGGTGTTAACAAAAAATAAAAATAACTTTGCACCAAAAAGGAAACCAAAAACAGTAAAGATAACTTTGCAGTTCGATTATCCTTTTACATACCACACCATAAAGCTTTCGTATGACTCTGCATGCCAAGATATTAGATTAGATCTCTGTTCAATAATCATCACCTAGAATCAGAACAAAAAATATCTTGTTCCAATAATATGGAAAACTTAATCCGAATTATGTCCATTTCATTATGGAAAGAAGCCATCGTTTTACCGTTACCGAAATGTGATAATCCAACAGAACTATCACACCTGAGGCCTTTCAGTAAACTGCCTGTTCTCTTCAAAGCATTTGTGTTGATCCTCAAAGATCAGATAGGTTCATTTTTGTATAGTAATAACACCATCTCTGCTGTCCATTCAGGTTCCCGGGAATCCCAGATCACTGCAATTGCTCTTGTTAACATAACACAGGATTTATTCATTTCCAATGATAAAAATGTATTCATTCTGATGGTACTACTTGATTACAGCAATGCATTTGATACAATGGACCATACACTTTTCTATAAGTAGATTTCATACTTTGGATTCGATAAACATATCGTTGAGTTGTTAGGCAGTTACCTACAGAATCGAAAGCAAATTGTATGTACGGATGGTAGATATTCAGATGCTTTACCAGTTAGTTCTGGAGTCCCTCAGGGATCAATTCTTGGACCACTTCTGTTTTCAATATACATTTCAGATTTCCATGACATAATAAATAACTGTAGAATACATCATTATGCAGATGATACTCAATTATACTACTCATTCAATAAAAACAACTGGAAAGAAACTGCTCACAATCTGAAATTGAACACAAGTAAATCCCAACTTTTACTGATAGGTACGAAACGCAAAAGGACTGAAATTGAAGGTCTGATCGATGTACGACTTGGTGACGATACACTTTCGTTAGTAAACGAAAGCAAAAACCTAGGAATGTGGTTAGAATCCGACCTCAGATTCCACAAGCGTGTTAGTGTAATTTGTCAGGGCTCCTTTGCTATCTTATATGGACTTGATAAGATCTAGGCTTAAACTGAAGCTTTTCGAAGCACTGATATTACCCGGAGTCTCTTACTGTGATATCATGTATGAGTTTACCATAATACAATCGGATATGAAACGCCTCCAAAAATTCAGAACAACTGTATACGGTTGTCTTATGGTGTAAGAAAGTTTGATCATATCTTAGTTGAATTTGAGGGGTCTGGCTGGCTCAGATAGATTAAAATTAGGCAACTCTTTCTTCTTGTTACAACTCACAAATTTATTTTTCAAAGGCTCACTATTTATTGGAAAGATAGGTGACATTTGAAACACAGAGTCAATCTAAAACCAGAGATCGTGGTAAATGTATCATTCCCAAACACTCCACAGTTTGTTTCCCTCGAAGTTTCATATATAATTCAATTATCCTCTATAATGCACTTCCCAGTGAGTTCAGACACTACACGTTATAAAACTTCAAGAAGAAATTGAAACTGCACATGAAATTAGCTGGATTGGATGGCGTTAAAGCTCTCTTTTGCAATATGTTACTGAAGTTTTTTCAAATATTCTTTTATAAGTTAACTATTTAAATGTCTGTGTACATTTGTGTCCTTTAGCTCAAGCTGAACTTCGCCTTTCATCGTTATTTTTGTTTTTGTATGTTATTACTCTTGCCGATGAATAAAGCCTATTATTATTATTCGTTATTAGGTTGGTCATACGATGACGTATTACCTTATTTTCTGAAATCTGAAGGCGCACATGGACTGACAAAGGCAGATTGGAATTTTCACAATAAAGATGGTCCTTTGAGTATTGAAAATACGTATCAATCTCTCATAGTTAAATCAGTTATATCAGGTAAGTTACAATTTTAGGCAAACCTGATATCATTGATAATATGTTTATTGTTTAAGAATAAATTCTTGTTTCAAACGCAATGTCATAAATAAATATCAATATAAACATGAAGTAACAATAAAACAGAATATAAACTATATATACATACATATGCAGAGGTTACTTGACAAGAACTAGAACAACGAATAAAAATATACCTATATATATATACTGAAAATTAAAAAATATATCTACTCCGAAGTAAGAAACAGTTTTTATGAAAATAAAAATGTCTCTTTCAATCATCTGAACAATGTATTTTTCAAATTGATCTAATCTTACCTTGTTTTTTTCAAGCCGGTAAAGATATCGGCATTCCCTACGTGGATTACAACTCACCACTGACCCCACTTGGATTTTCTCCTGCACAATCGCACTTACGCAATGGAAAGAGATTCAGTGCAGCCAGAGCCTACTTAGAACCGATAGCGAAAAGTAGATCAAATCTGGATATCATAACTTCTGCCCTTGTAACTAAACTTCTTATCAACGACCAAAAAAAGGCCTACGGCGTGAAATACGAAAAAGGCAAAAAAACGTATTCTGTTCGTGCTCGAAAAGAAGTTATATTGTCTGCAGGTATGTAGTCACTCATCCTAACATCAACGAAAAATCCATAATTTATTTCGTTATCAGGTGCAATCAACACCCCTCAAATCCTGATGTTGGCAGGCATTGGTCCCAAGGACCATTTGGACGAGATGGGAATTCCTTGTGTGCAGAATTTAGCTGTAGGAAAGCATTTAATTGACCACCTGACTTTCCACGGCGTAGTTTTCAATATATATTTCGATATCGACCAGACTACCTTGAGATATATACTTAGTGCTCCAGAAATTATTATAAAGGGAAAAGGTCCATTATCCACATTAGGAGGAGTCGAAGGTGTGGGTTTCGTGAAAACAAATCTATCTACTTACGAAGAGGATAATCCCGATATTGAGTTTTTGTTTGTAAGAGGTCATCTGGGTTCTGATCATGGAAATTGGATGAGACCAGGTATAGGCATGTTATGTCTCACCTTGGTAATATACGTTTTAAAAAAATTATTTATTTTGGAAAAGGGGAAACAACCCTGAGTTCCCCTGAGTTATAATTTGAACAGAAACTGACTTTGAATACAACTTTAATTATGAATTGGAAATAACAGAGTATGAATATAACTAACTCTAAAATGTAACTAACCCATTCCGCCACGCAGGACGTATTTGTTATAAAACAAGTAATGACAGATTGGAAATGAACAAAAAAATATTTGTGTCGTCGTTTTTAGACTGCGTATCGCCGGATGTCGATTCAGCAAGTCAGCATCGACATTGATCCATGTCATCTTGGGTATGAATAGAGAAGGTCAATAAACAACATACATGCATTTCTTCAATGCCCCCCCATTTTATTTTTTGAACGGGTCAACTCATAAAATTGAAATTTAGGATAATGAAATTATTGCATGAATACTTAATTTTGAAGTGAAATTGACGGATGAAACTTTCAAGATGGCGACTGGGCGCCAAATGACGATAAAAAATTAAATAAAAAGGGGGGTTTTGTGACACATCTTTTTCAAGCTCCTGATTAATGCTTCACAACTCTTGAATATAATGTCAATATCTTAAACTACTACAAAATGGCGGAACTTTCAATAATTGCCTGAACATTTTGACATTTACCTAAATATTATGAGGTAAAAAGCTTGCGGTCGATTCAAAAAATTCTCGAAATGGTTGCCTTGAACTTCTTGACATATGAACAGCCTATCCGATATTTCACGCCGAACATTTTCGTACACAGTAAC
>WOGO01005548.1:0-12347 GCA_015342085.1 Leptinotarsa defecta | reverse complement strand
TTGAAAACCCTTTTCCTTCACCAAAAAAAAAAAAAATGCTATTTCTCGCCACGTGTAACCAAGTAAGCATCATCAGGAGATGGCTAAAACTACCCTACAGTCATCCCCTGATGATGCTAAATTGGTAAGTGAGACGGGCGTAAAGAGACAGCATTTTTGTTCTGATAAGGGAAAAGTAATTTCAATAGATTATTAGTATCTTTGAGTTATTATCAATACTGACAATTCCCATATATAGGTTATGAGGACAACTGGATAACTGACAAAATTTGAGACAATTTTGTTTTGACTGCTTATTAGTATTTTGAGTATAGGAATATTCAAGATAAAAATTTCGAAGGAAAGTGATTAGGGATATCATAGCGATTGATAATCATTGTATTCAAGAAACACTTCATTGTGAGATTTTCACTAAACAGTTTTACAAAAATACAACACATGTTTCGCTTCCTTGAGCGTGTCTTTATTTAATTATCATCGATTTTCTCAAATATATGAAGAGAGTTGTAAATTATCATCCAAATCGAATAATACATATATTGAATCAATAAAAATGAGATATTTTGATTATATGAAACTGGTACAAATTCATGATTCTTGGCAACAATAATGTTCAAATATCAACAGTAAAATAGATCCGAACGAAATATGTGAAAAATTAATAAAGTAACTACCCCATTCAATAAAAAATTTCAATCAACTATTATGAAATACAGATATCCAGTAAAAATCATGTACAAAAACAATACCTCGTTCATTGAAGTTTCATCAATATTAAAAGTAGTATCACGTTGAACTTCCATAATGAATCTTCCATTTACGTTGTTCACGTCTTACGAATGAGAAAACCATCAAAAGGTATGCCATGAATGTGAATAAGCCCATCTTCAACGTGGCTTTAATTAATAACTGAATACCTGAAAGACTGAGAATTCATAAATCGTGTTAAATAGCACCTCACTCAAATGGAACATTTCTCAATTTATAAACGCTTTCCATAAAAGTGCAAACTACTTCAGTTATTTCAGAAGTTTGTTTTCACTACTCCGTTATTACACCATAAAACTCTCCGACTAAACTATCTTGCTTTATGGTCCTTCAGTGCTCGCTGAGAGCTATGACAGTTTTAATGGTTATAATTTCTGTCTTGGTTTACAAATACGTAAGGAACACAGACAGTATTAAAAATTTGATGTTCTACACAACTAGCCGCTAGTGACCAACATATTTGGTACAGGGATATTTTGAGAATTTTCAGATAATAAGGTATCAATGAAATATTACAGTTTTTAATCAAAGAAAGGTGTCTATAACTAGATTTTATAAAAACACTCCTTTCGTTTAACATGACAACTATGAATCTCTATCGACGCGCGTTTTGCTGACCAAGTTGGTATGATCAGGAAATAATCCCCTGATGATGCTGACTGGGAACGGAAAACACATGTCTAGAGACATAATTTTTGTTCTGGTGTGAAAAGGGAGGTTTCTTCAGATTAATTCTGAACATGAGGTTCTAATTTCACTTATCGAACATTATATCATTATAATGAAATAAACGAAAATCAATTCTTGTCAAAGTCTTACTCAAAATTCCGTCCACGATAGGAATGAAGTTCTAAATACTCCAACTTATTATTAAGAAGCTATAGTCATTTAATAACAACCTAGTAATTCAAAATGGGATCGATCTGAGAATATTCAGATAAATAGTCCAATAATATTTTCAGATATTTGTTGCCATTTCAGTTACGGGACTTTCTTGAAGAGAGTTCTAGACAGATACTCTTCTATTTTTCATCGACTCACCCAAGGCCGTGCTCAGGAGGGTCCGGATCCCCCTTGGACGTATGTTGTTGAACATCTTGTCGATTCTACCAGTAACTGCACCCCAGAAAAGTGATACACTTAGGCGCCTGCAAACCTACCTACGGAATTCTTGTGGGCAAAAGAGGTTGCCCCTAACGACAATTCACAGATATGTCATCATGACAATTGATGATGTAGTACCAGAATTTGCCCATAAAAAGTCTAGAAGACTTGATTGTGTATTGTGAAATCACTGACCTGAAAATTTGAGATTTTTAGTTTCAAAAACGAATATATCAGTAGTACAGGTTTTTCAGTGGAGGGGTTTTCCCGTGCCAATGTTATGCTAACTAATTAAATTTGAATTAGCAGGTCTTTTTTATTGAGACCCCCCCCCCGCGAAACAAAAATCTGTGCACGGCCTTGGATTCACTGATGGGACTTTTCCGAAGATAAAAAATCACTTTTCCATTTTTGAATATATATCGTTTCAGGATATGCGTTTAAAAACCTTGCCGAATTTGATGAACATTTTAGTTTTTCGTGTACTGTATGTAACTGAATGAATTATTCCCAAGATATGAATAAATATTTTCACCAACAGACAGAACATACTTTTTTGTAATATTGCAATATCGTATATATTGTATAATTGAATTTAGTAAACTATACTTTTACCGAATATAACATAATATAGGAGTGATTCTACTGAACTTTTATAAATAACATTTTTCTGATTTTCACTTAGTAAACTGGATGTTATATTTCTTCCTTGGACATTGCAAGTTTTAAATTATTTCTCATCTCATCCGAATCCAATGTAACTATTTTGTGTGTGGTAAGGGACACACCTACAAATTAATATATAGTAAATATATAGTACATCAGTTCAACTTATATTTTTACTTATACTCGTAAACGATACTTCATTCAACTATTTAACTTGTTTCACAGGTTTACTCAACTCTGTGTCTCCGCTGTGACTTCAATAACTAGAGCAAAATTGTATTATACCAAGCCACATCTTTCTCTAGTTCAACCAGAGAAAGCAATTATGAAACTAGGTCAGAACTAAATTGCTTCTGGGAAAATTTTTCTCAAATTTTTCTCATGTGTACTTCTTGAAATGTTACGGAGGGAATTGTTTCTTCAGCTGAAAGACGACTTCTTCAGTACAGGATAGTATTCTGCAAATTGGATGACTTTGTTGCTGAAGTACGATTTCGAAAACTTTGGTATTGCTTTGTCCCACTGGTTATACAAATATAAGGAAACATCAGTGAAGAACTCTTCCCGCAGGAAGTATCAGCGCAAACTCCGACGTATATGGTCATCGCAACTGTGGGGGACAAACAAAGTTGCTGTAAGGAATATGTTTGCCGTTCCGTAGTGGATTTGTGAGGAGATGTATCGACTCATCGTGAAGACCCGAAAAATGAACACGCTCAACAAAAGGCCGATATAGAAGCCGCAGAGGTCACTTCAACTCTGCCGCAACACAAGGATAAGCCAATGCGTGGGGTTTTCAACACCATTGAAAACCTTGTTGTTATCAAAGCGCCTGTCATTTTTGGCTCAATGCGCTTATAATTCTCAGACCCAATGGTCACTCAGTCCACGGTGTGGGGAGTGGTCGTTGGTCGATAATATTGGCGCGACCTTCGGAATAATAATGATAATAATAATAATAATAACAATAATGCTATTTAATGGATAGAATATAAAACTGATAACAAATGCACAATAAATAAAGAATCAAATGAAAAAAAGAAAAATATAAATATACATATTATAGGTTATAGGACAGCATTTTACTGCAGATTATCTCACGTATTCTCACCCAGAATGTAGAAAAATCTGGCTTTTCATATTGAGCCCACACATTTCTGACAACTATGATGAAATCGTGATCCTGCGCACCCCATGAATGAGGCGGAGGCAGGGGTTTTGATTTTTTTACATTTTCTTGTTTTCAATTGTTGTTATTCAAAAAGAAAATGATGCTCAAATGTAAATATTGAATTTGAGTTTGGTATAAGTTCGTTATCTTGAAATCAATTTGAAGATTGTTTGAAAAAATTGAATGAAAGTGCCACCGGTATAAAGAAATAAAAAACATCTTTTTGTACACCTTCAGCCAAAAAATATGATTGAAATTTTTTTTCGAAAATTATAAAAAATGTACAATAATAATTATTGCAAAACAGAACGCCAATGCAAAAACCAATATTTTTCAATAAACATTTTGTGATATTTTGGCATATTACCAAAGTTCATCGAAATTATAATTTCAACAATAGGGATATGGGATAGCTCCACTAAAAATGAGACATACTGTTTATGGAAATATTTGAAACCCTACTGCCACTGAAAAACTTTCAAAAAGTCACTTCTGATTAACATACGACGATTTGTTCGTAGCATGAAATCATTAAGACACAGTACTAGAATGTTTTGAGAAACGTCAAGACTAAAATTCACAGTGAAGAGGAAATTCTAGACTGAAGAGGAAACACTTTTGAAGAGTGTATTTATTTGTAAAACGTTGATTGATCCATTATTACGGTAACACCAATGAAACTTTAAACACAGAATTAGACCGCATCAAGGATAAAAAAGAATTTCTTAGAATAGACAGTATCATATGAAAGACACAACTAATTTTATCGATTCCTATAGTAAACGCAGTGAAAATTCTGTTCATTATATACGAGTAAAATTTAACATCCAGAAACCAGAAACCAGACACACTTGTATTAATGGAGAACTATCAAGCAAATTGTGACAAATAAAAAAATTATTGAATCCGAAAATCCAAACTAATCGAATGATCTACTTGCATGTAGATATTCATTAAAATATTATTATTGTAACCTATTTCAAAATCTCATTTGAAATATCAATAAGTTTCATTTGGTATATCTTTCTTTTAGTATTTTTTTTTCAAAATTATTTCTAATATCCTCAATTTTTAGGTTGATAATTTTTCATCAATACCTAAACCTCTTGAATTCACCAAAAAATATTTTCAAATATACTCAGCTGAAACTTTTAAATTAATTAACACTTAACATTGACTAATAAATAATTGGCAATAACGTGAACTTGATCGTTTCAATCAGTTACGATTTCATGAAGCAATAACATGACTATTAATAAAATATGAAATCAACATAATCACTTATATGACACATGAAATTTGAATTTGAGTTCAACAACCAATTTATATAATAATTTGGTATATAATTTAACCAATTGAGAGTATCGTTCACAGAGTTTAAAATTATGATTCAGTTATTTTTCAAATCTGACATCATGATCTACTCACGATTTGACTCCATGTTGAAGGTTTCGTACAGGAGTAAAACTTACCTGAAAATAAAAAAAAAATTTAAAGATATTGTTCGCATGATAAATATGCATTATCTATCCTTATACCTTATAATTTACTTGTGATGCACTGTTTGAAACCTTTGGTGTGGTAATGAATATTACTGGAATTTTTTCTCAACACCAAACCATTATTTTTTTTTTGTTTGAACTTCCTCCTAAAGATGATCACGTGGTGATCGAAACACGTGTCGAGGTATTGAAATAACGGTTTGATGTTGGGAAAAGATTCTTGTAATATTCTTGTGATTTACATTAGATTTTGTGGAAATTTGACAAATGACGAAAAAGATAAAATACTAGAAGAATATGGAGTGATTTTGATTCATGATCCCACAGTCATTAACTATAATAATAATAGTGAGCGAAAAAATCATGAAACTAATTCAATCCAATCATTTTGCAATGTACTGTTGAAAATATTCATTAACTGAAATTTTATCGCTATCGGCACTGAAAGCAATCACCTTGAATTGTCAACGTTTCAAGAAAAGACGGTTTGTTTTATTCGAAGAAAAAGAGTTTTGTCTGGCTCTCGTGTTCGTCGAAAACAATATATTCACTATGAGATGTCACAATGATTTGGAAGAAAAAAATAAGTCGTGGAAGGGATGAAATAGTAGAGAAAACTCACATTTATCACACATATTGTATATATCATGTATGTTTCAGTTGAAATGCAGAACTGGCGTAAAAAGAAATCGAAACAAACACCACACAAACTGAAAGTTGGTGTTATCAGGAGATGTACCATACTTATTTCCATCTCTAACTTTGTCTATCCCGTTTTTTAAATTTCTTATTCGTTTTTGAGTTTCTGAAATAAAATATTTTTTATTCTGATTTTCTAATCAGAAATAAAATAATTTGAAGTAGATGTTCAATGCGTTGTTTTATCCCCAAAATATTTCGCAAGAGAATAAAAATATAGTTCTTCAAATATATATTATCATATCTTTTTTTAATGGACTTGATAATAAACTTACTAATACTAGCCATGTTGGTAGATTAGAAATGCACTTTTCTTATTTGAGAAAAAAAACGTTTACTTTTACCGATTATTGATATTTGCAATGATCCTTTGTTATACCGTGAATTCCAGTTAGAACCAGCCTCATTTGAAATTGAGAGTGTAACAAAATCGGGAACCACATCAATTTCAGTTTTCAGGGTGATACATTTCTACATTGTATCAGTCAACTATTATTCCCATATGAAACTTTTAACATGCGAGTTGTTATAGGGAGGGGTGGTTTGTCAGCCACATCTCCCTATAACAACTGGCATGTTCAAAATTTCAAGTGGGAGTAATAGTTGACTGATACGTTATTTGAAAGTTCCTTCAATTCTGAATCCAACCCTGGGACATCCTTGACATCACAACGATAAGCCCTATAAGAAAAAACAAAACACCCTTATGATTTGTATATGATTTCAAACTACACAGTGAAATGGAGCACCATTTTAACTAACATACAATGCTACAAGCGAGCTTCTTTTTCCTTCATCAATTCTGAAAAATATCAGCTTACAGCATCTAGTAATTTTGTATCTACAATAGTTGGCTTCCTACGTCTCATAGACTTCCAAATCATAACATTTATACAGTCAAATCGGAAAATATGTTGAAATTTTACCTCCAATCTATCGAACCAAAAAGTTGTCGATTAACTGTTGCACTGGTACTATGCAATAAGTAGAAGCACCTTTTTTTTTCAAATACTACTCGCAATAAAACTGGTATTATTCACTAGAACCCCGTTTGAAAATTTTAAATAGTGAATTTGTATGTTCAGGTTAACCTAGTGTGGAATTGAATTAGAATTTAAAAGAGTATTTTATTTTTTCCGACATTGCCTATTGTTGTAATGTTGAAAATATTATAGGGTTGGATATCTAACAGAAAGTGCTTTTTATTGAAGTGTCACTCAAATATTAATTTCATTAAACATTTTTGACATCAGGGCTATTGTGTAGATGGGGTGGCAGACACGAGAAATGTCCCCGTACAAAGTAAAGCTGATGAGTTTCACATTTTTTGAAGTCACAATATCAAATGACTTACTTATTCAGGGTGGCTCGTTTAAACAGTAATGCAACATATAAAATTTGTACTCATGTGGCATTTATTTAAACATCATTGCATTTTACTGAAATGTGTTCATTCTCTATATCAGAATTCAGAAAGTCTATTCTCACTGGCTCCATAGTGATTTTCCATTTGGATATTTTTTTTGTGTATCAGAGTTCACCTTTTTGGTGTTGATTGTTAGAAGAATGTATCAAATATCAATGTGGAGTTCCAATAAGTCACCTGGGAAAGCATCTAAAAATCCACAACGATCTATCCACAATCCTGTTCATTTCACTTGCACTCCAGCTAACTTCTTCAATGACCGTAAACTGCTGCCATCAAATTACTCTTTTCAAACCATAACTCTGACGTATCGATTAATTTTTCACAACATCAGAATGAACCAACAGTACATTAAAGTTTTGGTTAGACAATCTCGGTTTGGAGGCATCAACCAACACCTTCATGAATCAATGTATGAATATAAGAAATTCAAGTCAAAAGAGTTGGGAAAAATACAAAAGCAACTCAATATTGATATTTTTCCCGAGTTTTTTGGTTGGAGAGGAACGATATCTTGCCTCTAGGGAGCCTTCAAATGAGAGAAAGTTGTATGTTTTCTCCGCTATCTTATTCGTTATTCTATATCAACTTTCAAAAACCCCTTTTTAACATTTGTATCTTCCTCCGTGAGCCATAATAACTAACAATTTGATTTTCCTCCTTACTATTTTGAAACTACCCTATTAGTTCAGTTTGAGGACCCATGGTTTCCCGTAGAATAAACAACGTTATTGAGGATAATTATTACATTAAGAGTTCCATTAGGAACTTCTGAAAACAACAAACTCTTTCTTATCATTTAGTTACACCTCAACTTTTAAAAAACATTCTTCTCATAAAATTTCTGAAGATTTCAGATATTGTGATGGAATTCGATATTATACGTGAAATTTCCTTGGGGCGCTATTTTTGACCTAAAATTTGAACTCCCATAAGAATTCAATGTTAAAAAAGTGGAAAGTGAATATTCCGCGGAAGATTTATTTCAACTCACTAATATGGTCTACACCAATGAATTTCATAGAGAAATATCGAATTAGACATGCAGACAAGCAAGTAACAAAGTGGCACTCATTGCAGCACATCATCCAAATTGAATAGAGTTGAAAATTGAAATTGAATCATGAAATTATCACCCGAACAGAAATCACGCCTCCGGAGATCTATAGGGGAAGTAAAATATCTCATAATTCATTTATACCGTTCAGCATATCATCGCTCTGTGATTTTATCGACATGTATGAAACGGTGTCAGTTCCTCTCAAGGTACTCCTCGCGTCGCAAATTTAATTTCTGCAAACCCCCTTCGCACTTTCCGTCATTTTACATAAATTATCAACCGATGATACACTTGACACCCTCTTCCTATTCATACACTCCCGGATGCTACTGCTAGGTTCAGCCTAACGACCCCAGACTCTCATGGCGAATCAAAAGGCCCATACTGGATTACTCGGTGTTGTTTCCCTTTAAGGAAAGATACCTCTGCTTCGCTGATATGCAGATGTGTACTATACGTGTCAACTTCTCGGTAATTAACATAAATTGTGCCTGGGATATCATAAATTCCGTGTGTTATGTTATAGTAAGAGGGCAAACTGTATAAATCCAAAGAAATAGCATCTAACGTTTTTCATTGAAATTTATTGCTTTGGAAAATTTATTTCCGCGATTCCGCATAGATATATCGAATGTATTAGTTTTGTAATGCATAAACTTGAATACCCCATCTTTTAATATTGAAAAATAGACATTGCATTTTCAGCATGATATTATAAATATTGTATACTTATCAATTCAATTAAAAAAATTGATTTCACACATGTATTCTCAACTTTAGAGGAGGGTATATCATTGCTCATTAGTAGCAAAATAAATATGCATCCACAATAATGCCACATGCCACCAAGATCCTTGTGCGGCACTGGGGTTAGAAACACTGCAATTCCCGGTCCATTGTGAGGGACAACCAAAAAAGAGGGGTGATCCTGTAGAGCCATTCCAGGTTTTGTCAACGAAGCCTTAGGGATACCGGAACACCTTCCAGAGTATTTACCAGTATGGATAGATATGGGTAGACATTTTACACATTCTCGTAAAAACTGATACGGATGCAGAAACCCACCTTCACAACCACAAGATGAAGGAAAGTTCTAGATGTATAATTGGGTATTTCATTAATAAGAACTATGATCGGAATGTGACTGACAAAAAAAAGTTGTTTGGATCATTTTCCTTATAACCATGAAAGTTGGTTGGATCAGACGCTTCATCCAGTAATGCACTATGTGTACGTATTCATCACAGTAAATTTGGCTCTGTAATACCTACCTAAAACATGCAAATTGATTTGAGCTACCTGAAAAAATCGAACAGAATTCGATGAAGGCTTCGAGACTAATCAGTTTCATATCATTTGCAATAAAAACTTAAAAAAACTACTTAACAGGCTTATAAGGATGTACAATTGGTTACCAAACCACCGGATCAACCTATTCCAACGGACTTGGCAAAAAGCTGAATGTATTTTTAAGAATAAAGAAGCTTTTTTGGATAGGCTTCAAGGAAAAGATAAATCAATAATACAAGCCGTAGGTATGGTATGCATGTTCAAAGTAAAATCACAGTTATAGAGGAAACGGTAGTGGTATGTGAAGGGCTGTCCTCGGAAGTTGTTTATGAAACATTCAGTTCAATCATTGAAAGAAGTATGGCGCTACTGTAATTTTTTCGAACTGCACTGTTTTGCAGAAATAATTGGATTTAGGTTCTACATATTATATCAAAGTACTCAGTAGTAGTATTGCAAATTAGAAAGAAAATATTTTTTTATCGGATTGTAACTATGAAACATAATTTTCATAATCATAATTTTACAGATAACAAAATGAAATGTTCAAAACAGTGGATTTGTATTATAACTAAATATTGAATTATTACATCATTTTATAGTTCAACATATCGGTTTCTGAGGAGGTATAATAGAGAAGTTATTAAGAGTTATTTAACAACCTCTTAATGATTTTTTCAAGAGTTGTATTACCCTCATCAGTTCTGTTGCCACTGATTTGTGGTTTCTCCGACACTTTTTTCACCTAATGTCTCATCAGTTGATATGCTTTTTTCTCATACTATATGAATAATTCGACAAAATCAGAATTGTTCTTTCTGAGAAATACTGTTTTCTTATACTACTTCAAGTATTTTGTATCGCATGTAACAGCAAAAAGAAAAAAAATCAATATCGGGGACCAGTATATTAAAAGAAAAAAGTTCTGTACCCTAAAATCTCTTTCAAATATTTACTGCAGTCATTCACTAATGAGGAGATAAATCGCATTTTTCCATCCGTAACCACCTTTTTCCATCTCAAGGGCGTATATCGAGACCCACACAACACCTTAGGTGTCTGCAAAAATTCGTTAAATGTCACGCGATACTCGATAAGTTAATATCCAGCGCGGTCGTCACTTTCGATAAGCGATATCGCTATTCAGACGCCCAATACTTTCTCGAAATCCTAATAGGAAAACCATCCATTTAAAAGAGAACACATGCACGCCTTATCTGACAAAAATGCGAATGCACCTGATATCAACTGCAGTTGTTTGTTGTTTACCATAAGCAACAGGCTAGCCGCACACTGACAAATTTTTATTCGCGGTAGTCGCGTTAATGAATAAGGTAATCTTCGAAAGTCCTCAGAAATAGCTCCAATTTTTATATTTTTTTTATAATCTTTGTTTTTATGGTATCTGAAATCGATGGACTGAATTATTCTTATTGTTTGCACAACATACAAGTTATTCTTATAAGAAATGAAATATTTTTGTAACTTCTTTTTGAAAAAATCTTCATGCATTAATAATCATAACATACATCTAACATACGTTAGAGTTGTTTTTGATGGATATAGTAATCAAGCGATCATCACAACATCCGAAAGAAATCGTCTATATACATTTATGTTATACTTCAATCAATGTTTTATTTAGATCAGACATGCTTGTGAAAAATTTTAAGAAAATAAAATAAAATAGCTGCAGCCTGCGACATTATGATTGGTTTTGAGTAGTTATTTGTTAATTTTCTACACCCCCATTCTTCAGAAGGTAGAACATTATTATTTCATTGTCGAATTTGCAAGTGAACTATTTTAATGTAAGTTAAATTCATGCATCCTCTGTCTGAGGTAACTGAGTTGTATAAGGTTTTCTCGGATACTAATATGCGAAAGGGACATTCCACCCTGAATGATAAAACTAGCAGAAAGATAGATACTCGAGAGGTATTGAATTTTATTTTTCAACTTTTGTTTTCTAACGGTCTACCAATCCTTCACTTCGATCTTTACAAGTACATACCTGCTTGTTTAGTAATTCAGGATCAAATTGTCACTTCAGTATATCTCTTCGTTTGTATCGCAGTTCATTATTTGTGACAGTTTGGACCATGCATGGTGAGACTAGAGTAATACCTTCATTAAAAAATAACTCTTTACTTGGTTCTTCAATCATGAAAGTTCCAGCTGCTGCACGGTACTTCTTATAATTATATCAAACATTTTACCGAAATTATTTTTTTCTTTTTTTTATTATGTCCATGTCCATGGAAGAAAAAGATAAGATTTGTTGTGGTATTAGGATATTTCATATTAACAGTTTTTATTCCGAAAACAACTGTTGTGAAACATTATTTTCGATTGATAAAAACATATTTTTTATCATTAGATGTTGAAGCCATCAATAACTATAACACACCATTGTCGTTTTTTACAACCACCACTTCATGGAAGTTACTATCTACTATCAAGGTCATCTGCAAGCTTATGCAGATGACCTTGTCATCCTGGCAAGGTCTATGTCGGGAATGGTAGTTTGTAATATTCTCCAAAGCGCGTTGGACGTTGTTCACAGTTGGTGCCTGAGGGAGCAGATGTCTGTCAAACCCAGCAAAACTGTGTTAATCCCCTTCACCAAGAGAAGGAAATTGGACGATCTAACGCCACTTT
>WOGO01005547.1:0-12347 GCA_015342085.1 Leptinotarsa defecta | reverse complement strand
ACATTTTAAAATCAGACGGTGAACATCGAGTGGAATGGAGTAGGACAAGAATGATTACCAATGAGCTTCACTCTAAGAGACGTTAGCTAAAAGAATCAGCGTATATGATCATTTCTGGAGAGAATTGTATTTCGAATAACTCCTTAGAAATAGACCATACTTGGCTACCCATCTTGAAGAAAAATTTGGATAGAGGCGAAATGACAATAGACTGATATCGGAGAGCACCTTGTATTACATCGGATGTTTCAGTTGTCAATCAACAACATTGACATAATTTCATATTTCAAAACTCCTTTGACATCTGTCGAAGATGTGAAGAAATAAATAATCAAAAAGGCATAACTGCCAATATATCAGAAATTTTTTGTCCATTTCTGAAGACGGAGGCAGATTTTGGCCTCCGAAACGTTAAGATAATTATCATTTCCTAAGAATTTTTTTGATAGGCAAAATTGTTAAATACAAGTTACTGATACATAGAAGATTTTTCTTTGTGAGAAATATTTTGATTTTTACGCAGTAACTTATCGGGGTAAACCAAAAAGTTTGTCCTTCTTCACTTGTATAAAATTATCCCTTATAACTTTTATATTTATCAGATTTTGGGAAGTAACAAATACCCAAAATAAGTCGATAAAAAACAGTTATTTTTCTTCGATTTGAACTGGAAAAAATATTTGGGCTCATAATGGGAGTGTGGAAAAACCCACACTTAATTTTTTCTTGAATTAATATTAACAACAATCGAACAACGTTGTAATCTGATTACAAAAAATTCTTTATATTTGTCTCCAAAGATTTCATTCAGAAAAATAATTTAATAGCGATTTCGACTATATTATTTTAGCTGAGATCACCAAGTCTCACAAAAAGCGAGGTTAAAAAATACCGGTATTATTCTTGGTACGATTCAATAAAATATTATTAATAATAATGATACAGATAAAGCTGTCACAACCGGTATCAAGAACTCATGGGAAATCAGTCGGTATCTTCGAGATATAGCACAGAGAAATCAGGTTATAAGGGTGGACACATGATGATTTTGGATACCATTCTCATAGAATGCATATAGTGAGCTACATATCTTATGGAAGATGTGTACAGCTGCCAAGTGGAGTTAGAAGTGGTTATAAGCAATCAGACACACGCGTTATGAGCCGAGTCACAGTTGTGCTAAAATGGACCGCTACTACAAAATGACGGTTCAAAGTTGAATGGATGAACAATAAGAAATTTTTCGAAACTGTTACCCATTGATGCGAAAAATTAAACGAAGATCGAAGTTTTCTTGGACCTTCATCCTTCAGATTTTATGAACGAATCGGGATATTCTTTATTCACAAAATCCCGGCGATATCATCCCGACTGAGTTTTATTTCCTCGGTAATATCAAAGTACGACTATCTGGTTCAATATTCGCAGAATACCCTCTTTCTCATGGGATACCTTTGGAAGAGTTACAGCAAAAGTTTTCATCTTTGGCGAGTATGTCCAATAAGAAAGTTTCACCACTGTTTTCCTGTTAAACTATGGCGAACCATTTTTCTTTCTCGCACACAGGGTCTCGTATTTCTTTATGCCGCAAGGTATTAGCTAATTTCGTGGTTTCCATCTTGTCTATCGTGGATTAAAACAAAAATGGCATTGAAAAGAGAAAATTGCCACCTTAATCGACCCGGGGACGTATAAAAACTGAGCCGTGATGCTACCGCCGGGATTTTGGGAAAAACGAATCTTCTAATCCATTATAAGCAGGCCAAATACTTGACAATGTTACTTCAGTCATCAACAGTGAAAACAGAGTCATTTACATTTCGACATTTTGTCGAACAGATTAGAGATATGGAGTTAGGTCCAAAAGACATATACTTATGTAGTAGTATCTTTGTACATAATGATTCAAGTCAAAGACACTATATTCACTTACGCCTTGTTCGCTCATTATTTATCATCGATAAATAATGTAGGATAATACAGTAGGATAATATTTTAGAAAAATTGGAAAAATTCAAACGGGCCTGAGAGCAAGCAGCTGTAAAACTATCGTTAACTGTGTTATGTCGATGATTAGTTCGTGGTTTGTTTGAGAGAACCCGACACATCTGTAAACTTATAGGACTCTTATAGGTGTCTCGTCGAAAAACTTATTCACTTAAAAATGTCTGAAAAGAGAATGGGTACATAGAGCGGGTACATTCGAGAAGTGGGTACATTCGAGCGGGCGATAGGATCCTTCAGGGGATAGAACGCCAAAGTATCTCCTGTTAGGCCTGCTATATAATGGAGAAACTTTTCAGGTCGGATTGGGAGAATTCTGGAGAAACTAAACATATATAGTAGGTAGGCAACAGAAATTCATAAACACAAGGATAATTTCAGTGCAGAGAATAACAGAGGAAATCAACATAAATAAAATTTGGCTACCTGTTCTCAATTGCACAAAAATAAAACCATTGGATCTAATCAACGGTCACCAACAATGTAGTGGAACCGGAAACAAAATCCAAAAATGAAGTATTCGTTGTGAGAACAGCCCGAGCACTTCTTCAATTCACTCGTTGCTTTCTCACAGGTCACTGTCGTCTGAATCATCATAAGGAGCGAATCGGACTTTCGGATGACAGTGTGTGTCAGTGTGAAACAGCAAGTTACATACTTTGTGCTTGCCACTCGTACCATGCGACCTGAAAGATCACTCATAGCTTCAATAAGAAGCTGACTTTATTTGGTCGAGTGTGAGTGTTAGCCACAATAAACCCTTGTGGATTGCGGTGGAAGATCGAATAGACCTACTTACTATAGGCCTAACCGAACCTAACCTAACCCTGTACTATTTATATTATTATATTGTTAACAAACTCCGTAGTGATTGACCATCATTCCGATTGGTAGTTTGAACAGGATTTCAACAGAAAAATAAGAGAAATTGTTCATAACAATAACAGTTTCACCCTTCCGAGATAATAAAACCGTTGAGAAGAAAAAATGTCCAATGTATTCCTATCTGGAATCCGGATCCCGAGTCCTGAATATACATGAAGAATTAATTAACATACACATATTAAAGGAAACCGCAACGAACAAACATCAAAAAAAGGGACAAGAGATAATTTATTTTTACGATTGCAGACATTACCAGGCATTTTGAAAAGGGTATTTGAGTTTTTGCGATACGAGATCCCCCTCTAAAATAATAATTTACAATCGATAGATACAGTAAATATTATAATTTGAGGGGTGAAAAATAATAAGAGCGAACGATATAGCTGATTTATCGTCGTCACAGGATCTAGGACATCAGAAAAGAGGGCGTCACATGAGAGAGGTTATACGTTGGAAAGAAAACAACACTTTACAAAGTAAAATGATATACTTTGTTAACGAGGATTTATTTATGGAAACCACGTGAAAGTGTTAAATTTCTTTTTGTGTAGTTCAGTTTTCACAACATGACAGAGATATAAAATATTCATTGCAGAAGCCACTCCAAACTCATCATATATGAAATGAACGATTTCAGAATATTCAACTAATTATTCGTAACAAACTGACCAAGTGCAATAAAATAATAGAGGACTTGACACTGTAAAATATAAAAAAAATAATTTTGCACATAATCACTTGGCGCCTTAGAGTCAACTTCAGACAATCGTTTTCCTGTAAACAGAATTGAAAAATATTAAATAACTTCTTTGATTAGTGGAACACTACTTTCTGATTCCGTGTTAACAATAAAATACAGTTATGTGTGATGTTAAAAAAATATGTTGAAAATATGTTTTTTTTTTCGTTAACCAGCCATCGCACCCATACGAACGACAACCCTCAGAAGTCGAAACTTGTGCGAGTTAAGGAATAACGAGGTCTTACCTTTCAATGTGTGATTCCTTACACGGGTTGGACGATAGGGAGTGAAAATAGAGCGTTCTGCCTGCGGCTTCATCCGAAGCATGTTAGCAGTTAACCAGGTTTGCAGATATTCTGAGTGGCACTGGTATACAGAAGAATTTGAAGAGTTCTAGTTATCTTTCAAATTTGAAATACATAAAATACCGTTTTCTCATTCAACTCCTTGTGTTCCACATATAACCTTGGACAATATGGTAAATACCAGAGGAACAGGAGAGGTGGACATAGTAAGTGCGTACTTCATCACCTGACATAGTATAGAGTTTGAACAAAGCAATTGAAAACCATAGCAAGGCCCTAGTCGAAGAGATCATAAGCTTCCGAAACGAAATGTAATCTCTAAAGGAAAGCAACTGTTTTTAAAAGAAGATTGTTGTGCAGTTGTGAACCAGCAAATGTTCTGTTGTACGCTATAAAAAGTGATGAGATATATTGAATACACTATCTGTTCAAAAATCAAATGGGGGTCAATTTTACGATAATATATATTCTTTGACGGTTGAGGGGTTTTGTCAGGATTTTTGAATTTTTGTAAGGATGATTTTAGGATTCTACCTTGACTGATGTTAAGTGCTGTTGACACTACTGGATACACAGGCATTAATTGAAAGGAATTTCGTGAAATTTCTTCAGTCGTGCTTTGAGTTTCAGTTTGGAAGTGACATATTTAAAAAGGAGCCAGCTTGTATCAGTTTTACAAAAACTTTTGAGTATTGACCATTAAGGATCACTAAATGTATCGTTATTCGTTGCAAAATATATTCCTAAAGATCGACTGTTTTCGTTGAATTCGTCGACATAATTTGCTCCTTAGATAAAATGAAAGTTTGAAATACTACAGATTCGAAGAAAATATATCACAGCAACTAGAAACTCGTATTATCATAAGGTTTTGACATCGAAATCAGGGTCTAATCGTCCCAATGGAAGAGCCTAGGAGAGCCAAGACCAAAAAAGCACACCAAGTTCGTTAAATGCCAAGGTTTTGTGTGCTAATTTCTCCGATTACCGTGGCATAGTGCATCAAGAGTTCTTGCCACATGATCGTGTACGGTCAATAAGAAGCATTATCCTGAGGTGGCATCACGCTAATTCATCTGCTCCCTTGTCATTGCTTGTTCGTAATTTTTTGGCCAAAAACAACACAATAATCATGCTTCAGCCACTATATTTACCAGATTTGGTATTCTGTGACTTTTTTGTTTCCAAGATTGAGCAAACCCATAGGACGGCATTTTGTGACGATCGAGGAGATAAAAACCGAATTGCTGAAGAGGTCAAGGACATACCAAAATGTGTATATCAGAACTGCTTCGATAATTGAAAAAAACGCTGGCATAAGTGTACTACACCTAAGAAGAGTTTTTTGAAAGGGACACAAAAGAAATTGATGAGTAAATAAATATTTTTTGAGAAAATTAATTATTCACCGTATTTTTTGAACAGACAGCGTACACATCTTTGTAAACAATTTATATTGAAGTTACTAATTTTTTAATTTTTTTTTGGTATAATGGTGAGAAATAGAAAGCCAAAAAGCTTTTCAATTTGAAGTTTGGGTTTATAATTTACTTCCAGTTTTGTTCCGTATGTTCTATAAGTTTCATATACTACAGATATTTTCATGTGTTTTTTTCAGAGATCGTACCTACCCGTTTTCCTTTCACGCTAACACGTCGCTATTGTCGTAAAGATCTGAAAAGGAAATCAAATTACGTATACATTTCCCTTGTATTATGTTTCTCTTATCTGAGGTTTTTTATATACCTTTATCGTGGGTATGTAAAGGAATATCGGAGGTTCGAAAACATTCACCGTTCCCGCTATTCGCGGCACTTTCCCATTTTCCGGGCGAAAAGGTGGAGATAGATTGAGCTGTAGGAAAGTGATCATAAATCGGAAAGCCAATATTAGTAAACGACACGGAGATAAGTTTGGAAACTGGGTATTATGAAAACTAAAAACTTTATTTATTACCATGTTTAGGAAAGAATCTTGTTTCCCTCGCATCACGGAATTGGAAGAGTCGTTTTTTGCTATTAAGGTAATGCTTTCCTTTATAGTCGTCTTTCGCTGATGTATGTCATGACTAAGGCAATCAGAAAAAAGAGTTTGAAACAGATCTAGTTTATAGCCATTTCAGTCCAAACATCATTATGTTAAAATTTTCATTAAGGAGTATATAATATGTCGCAGATAATGATATGCATCATTGAAAATGGTTTTATCAACTATCAATGAAGGCGAAAATAGAAGAGAGATGCGAATAGAAATAGAAGGAACAAGAATAGAACAAGTAATATCGTACAAATATCTTGGAATTATATTAGGCGAGAAGGGAACACAAGATGCAGATATCAACAACAGGATTGAGAAAACATTGAAACTTTATTACGCCATGAATGAAACATTTATTAACATAAAAGAGATAACAATCAAAACTAAACTGAAAGTATTTAAATCCATATACCGACCATACGGCAGTGCATAATGGATACTCACAGAACAGCAAAAGAGTAGAATCCAAGCTCTTGAAATGAAATACCTCAGACGAGTGAAAGGAATTACGAAGATCAATAGATTAATACATGTAGACATAAGAAAAGAACACGAAGTACAGCCAATACTAGAATTTGTAGAAGAAAGACAACTCAACTGGTGGGTACACTTGTATCGAATGAAAAAGACAAGACTAACTAGAAAATTTTGGAAAGCGATAATCCAGAAGAATAAAAAAGAGGGTAGACCAAGGAAAACATGGGGTAAGACAATAGGGCACATACTGGAAACCTAAACAGCAGAACTAATACACTGTCTCTTGATGTACTTTCTCTCAACTAAGCTAGTATCATCAGATTCAGAGAAATTGTATGTATGTTATGTAATTAATTGTTCACTTTTACATTGTTTGTTGGTTGAGAATTCAACTGGATTCAATTTTACGGTTTGTCATTGATTCAACAAACCTTTTTCTCCAGCTTACCTGCCTTTCAGATTGAAACTGTTAGTTTTCATATTGATGATGATTTTGCCAGAGAAACATGGTTGGTTGGATTGAAATTATACTTGAAACTACTTTTTCAAAAAAAGCTAATCATTATTTGTAATATGAAGTAAAACGCCACTTTTGTCTCACATGACTGACCTCTTTCTTAACAACGTATGATTTGAAAATAAGAAAAATCTATCTGAAAGCTTTATCCATACACATGGTTTCCACAAACCATCGTATACAAACATTGTCATATATAATTCCTTTACACGCCCCTACCAGCATAAAGTAGCTGCTTCAGAGACTATTGAATATTCCACTGTCGGAAAGTGATTTTCAGAGAGAGCTGAGTTTCATCAAATAAGTCGCTGTCAACAATGGATACAAGGTATATATTATCGACTCCATTCTTTCTAAAAAACTGTAAAAACAAGCCATGGACCAGATCTATCCAAATTCAAGAAACGATAAGAAGTGGCTCGTAGCTCTTGCCCAAAACTTTATATTGGCGAGACGAAAAGAACTTTTTCCAAAGAATCAAGCACAGGATTAGTTTCTTGAATAGAAAGACCAACTCCACATTTGCAAATCATCTTCTAGTAGAAGGACATGAATTCCATCCTGACTATGACGTGTACCATTCAGAAAAGATAAGTTTAAAATTCGATCTTTTAGAGTGTTCAAAAATGAATAGATTGGTGAATTAGGGTAATTTCTAATTGATTTACTCCCAAACGCAGGTACACATTTAACATACATTGTGTAGGTAAAACTCATGTACTTGAAATGTAGATACATCAAATTGTGATAACATATATGAAGCAATGAATATGTACATTTCAGTCAGTGGAAACACGCCTGAAGAAGCTATTGTATAGCGAAACAAGCGTTTTCGTAAAATTGTCAAGTGAAAATTTCACAAAGTGTTTCTTGAATACATATCTTCTACTTTGTTACAAATTCATTTATTTCCTTAGTTTCTACCTTTCAGAATTGAAATTTTCTCAACTCTCACCACCTAGGCATATTCTCATGTTGAACAGATCCACTCTGTAACGAACACTTGTGCATTCGTAGAAAGAACATGACATATTCGAATCGTTAACGTGTATATGTGTACGTCCGGAGTGGAACAAACCACCTACTGTTACACAAATGCAATAAAAATCCAAACAAAATAAAACACCAACAAACAGACACCGTGAGTAGTGAGATGAGAATATAACCTAAATAACCTTCAGGCATCACATATGCTACCGGCAAAAAAGGCCAGTTTTTTCATTTGACTCTGGACGATGCTTTATTTAGACACAGATGCAACTCGAGATATTCCTCTTAATTACTTTGTGTAACGAAATATCTCACTGATTTTACTGAGAAACATTTTCCATTGATTTTATTGACATCTATCATTTTATGTGTTAATCATCCCACTGGGTATACTGATGTTACCTATGCATAAAAAAACAGCGAGGGTCAGAATTCATTCATCAATATATTAAGAGATATCATTTAGTTTGTTTTGAATTGAATCATAATTATTACTTTGATACGAAATGTTACCGACTGAAAGAACCTACACGTTCCATGAAGTAGAGCATCTTTTTTTGTTGGTTGTTAAAAATCAACCCCTAATTATTTAAATTTCATTGGCAGTCTGGTTGTAAGTTAATTAGTTCTGTCTGAAATATTTCACCACTAGGCAGGTCGATATCTTTGACCTGAGTCAGTGAGTGCTTCCTCTGCACCAGAATCTGAAGGTATTCTTCATCCATCTGTGGACCAACAACTATCTGATCCCTGAGGAACTAGTTTTCTCTTTTCGAAATTTGAAATGTATAAGGCAGATCGTAAAAATAAGAAGAAATGTGTGAAGAGAACGTGGGTCCAGAAGGAGTTCCAAGGTCGGTGAAGGTGAGTTGCAGGTGGCATCGGAGCCAGAAATAACTAATCAAGCCTGTCTTCATCCCTTGAGTCGTTTGCTGCGAAACTTTCGGTCATCAGGCAGTTTTTCCACGATCGTTGATCTGGAAATGATCACATATACTCAGAGGATTTGTTTTGGCCACAAACTCCAAAATTTTACACAGATCCTACATTACAGACCTCTGCCCCCTTTGGAACCAAATATGAACATCATCCAAAGATCTCAGAAAATTGTGGTCCTTGTTAGGATGACAAAGCAATCTGTGCATCGTTTCATACACCTATTTTATCGAAGATATCAAGCAAACTGTTCATCGGTAGTAACCACTTAAGGGAGTATAGTGTCTCACACAAAGTATAGTTCTTAGTGATCTGAACCTGATGGCCTCATCTTGAAAGAATCTCAGTAATTGTTCAGTTCAGTCGATGAGAATTGCCTCTGCATCATTCAGCCGAAGCTGATGTAATTGATTTTGGTAGTGCACTATGAAATGCTCCTCTGATCTCGAGAAACTATTCATCATCAAAGTGTTCGATGAAGTTTTTTACAAGATTATGTAGTGTTAAATCCGTCGATTTCCTAGTACGATACAGTTGGGACAATAAAACGCGTCATCAACTAAATATGCGACGTATACTATCATGTAGCACTCTTTTCTCACGAGTGAAAAATGAAGACAAAGAAGGTTAATGTTTACATTTAATCAGAGGAAGAGAGAGAGGGAGAGCTTTTATTTAGATGATAGTGTGGCAGACGTTAGTCGTTCACACGCCGAAATTTCAAAATTAAGATTCAAGATTTATTTATAGGTCATCATTTTTACAGTTTATATAGATAGTTTTATTACCCTTAGTCTAGGGCCGCACTGCAGGAAGGTTGGTAGGATGGTGGATGCTTGGCGAACATTCTGCTATTTATAAATGTAAGTAACAGAACGACGGTAGCCGCAGTGGCCCCCCACTACCATCTAACCTCCAGAAAACATCCGAAGTTACGCCAGGCGTCTATCCAACCTAATCAGTCTGTTTGATATTCCAGCCGGGTAGCCTAGCTATGAAGGAAAGCGTAATAACTTTTGTGTAGAAAAGAAGAGCAATTTGGGACCCAGCAGACCTATTGAGGAAAAATTCAAAAATTTTGACAACACTGCTGATATAGCTTCTCTGAAGTAGGTCGAATGCCTCAACTGACATCCTTAAATACAAATAAAATTTGTCAAGGTGTTGTCGTAATTTTTTGTAGATTCTCACGGAGAATTCGTGCCGCCACAAATTGCAAGTATGCACCCACGGCAACACTAATTGCCACTATAATTCTCGAATATTAACTTAGTAAAATTTTTTTCGCAACTTTAGAGAGAACGGCATGAGTGTTACTTTTCCGCTGTCACTTGGATATTGGCTTCATTTCACTGCGTCCAGGATGCATTGCCCCTCCACCATCCACCTTCACCATCCACCCTACAAGCGACCATCTAACATCCTGCCCGAGAATACCTGTGGTGGTAGGTATTCTCGGATCCTGCAGTGCAGCCCCGGGTTTAGTGTGAAGATGTATGCACCTAAGTAACTAAACTACCTGTGTTGCGCTTTTCATCTACCACTCAGTGTATGTCATTAACTATCTTATCTATATCTATATACATACATTTCAATTAAATAATTTACAAAATTCATGAATATTGGGAATGATGAAGAGCTTGCTGAACATCGTTTATGTTTAGCCAAGTCGAGAAGTTCGGTATTGGACATAATGAATGTTTCGATTGATTTTTTGAATGTATTGACATTGGAATTGTTTCTTATGCTAACTGGCAGAAAATTGAATAGTTTTGGACCATGATAGAAAATACATCTCTGTGTGTGACTTTTGTTAAATGTTGGTATGTTTATGGATGAACTAGTAACGAATCTTGTTTGTTTTCTTTGTTTCTTGATTGAAGTGTGAATTTGTTTGTGTACACCCAAGTTACCCATTGGTGGATATAGAGTTCTCTCGTTTTCAGTAACTGCGTTTCTTTATACAGACATTCGGTAGAGTACAGTTTATGTTTTTTGAATAATATTTTCAAGATTGTATTTTGAGATTTCTGGAGGATATTGAGAGAATTGTCAAAAATACCACCCCAGGCAGCCACACAATATTTTATTATAGATTCTGCTGAAGACTGATACTATTGATGCAAACAAGAAATAGTATGGGACCTAAAACTGTTCCCTGTAGTATTTCTGTTTTAACTTTCATTGCTTCACTCAGGATATTATCAACTTTGACCTTTTGTGTCCTACGTGATAGATAGTCTTCCAAAATATTGTATGTTAGGCCACGTATTTCGGTACTCATACTTATAGTATTTCCAATACCAATTGGAACAGCACAGAGAAGGAATTCCCGCCTCGACATAGGCGTTAGCATATTATTTTTCGGTGGTAGTTTTTCAGTTATATATTCTTACAATCATAGCAATTGATCATCTCATGAAAAAGTTATCCCAACTGATTTTTCCACCATGGGTAATTATGAAAAACTTCAAAATTTGAGGCAGTTGATTTCCGAGTCGAAAACAGTCGAAAACTCTAAAATACAATGAAAACACAAATAATCACACCGAATTCTCGTCAAAATAATAGAAGCCAACAAAATTCTTTTTCGCTATATTCGGATGAGGTGGAATCATCATCGGGTTGAATAACGATCGGATTTATGGAAATTTGCACATAATACTTGTTCTCTTCTTTTATAACGTGGGCCACACAGTTCTTCCACACATCACTATTACCTACTTCATTCACCATTCGCCTTATATTGTCAAGCACTACAGTATTCAAAGTCGGTGACTGATTACATTTTCGCAACCTTTCTTTCATTGTGGCCCAAACTATTTCAATTGGATTGAACACACTATAGTATGGAGGCAAACGTAAGAGAATATGACCACATGTTTCACACATCGAATCAATAATATACTTTTTCTTAAAATTACGTTATTTTATGGTCGCCAGTAATACCTTTTTCAATGGAATCTTTTTGGGTATTTCGATGTCATGATTTCACATGAAATCAACAATATCTGCTTTTTTGTGTTATTGTTTGGTATTGTAGTCAATAAACGAGAATTATACGAAGCGTTATCCATAACAATAACCGAGTTGGAGGAATATTTGGGAGAAGCTGCTCACTGAACCAGGTTTAGAATAAAGCCGCAGTTATATCTTCGTGGTAAGAAGCAGACGAATCTTTTATATTTTTGGCCAACAGAAGCAAAGCGTAAGGTACGAAACCACTTTCATTCCCGGCATGCAAAATTATAATACGTTTTCCCCTTGAAGTAGGTGTGTTTAAAGCACAATACTTGGTTTCGTCTACCCAGCCATATTTGACATCATGGGTATCAAACCAAGTTTCTTCGAGGTAGATTATATGTCTGCTGGATTCTCAGTAGCTTTTCATTCGCCTCAAATATTCTTGTCGAAGTTGAACAATGCGTGTCGATTCCATTATGACCATCCGATT
>WOGO01005546.1:0-12347 GCA_015342085.1 Leptinotarsa defecta | reverse complement strand
ACAACAAACTGTGAAACGACTAACAGTTTTTGCGCACAAATATGATTGGAATGCGATACTACTCTCCTTACTTTTTTTTGATAACTTTTTTAAGACAATGTCACTGTTAGGTATCCCTGACATTCTGAGTATTTATTGAAGGAAGACTATTGAATTGAATTCATTTTTTGAATTAGATAATGTTTGTTAAATATCTTTTAAAGGACGAGGACTAAAAAATTGAAATTTGGCAGGCATGTGCAACTTGAACCCTTTAATAAGAGCCATTAAAAAAACAGGACTGTCATTTAAAAAAATTATCAGTGAAGTCATATCTCATATTTGAGACACACTGTATAATTTTTTTTTGCATGAAAATAAGGGCACTTTAAAATACTAATCGACGTGTCTGAGCATATTTCCGAAAGAAACAACACCTTTGATTTGGTGAATTTGTTCCATGTTATAGACTCGCACTGTATATGTTATCATGCAGTTTAACGAAACAGATTTAGGTCAGTAGAAGAGTGAACTGAATTACAGAACCCCAATTTAAGGAAACCGGACGGGGAATCTGTGCTGGAATAGAACCTGAAGTACCGAACGTTTTCATCAACGGCATGTGCAAGGACGAAGAGGTTATATCTCGAAGTCACAGCAACGACTCACATACATCTGATGATGTCTGCCATCGTAACAGACGAAACCGTTGATGCTTCAGGTTCCTTTCGACCACGACCTATTAGCACGAATTTCGTTTCCCTAAAACTGAATTATGTGTCAATCATGTTTAGCAGAGCTTTTAGGAAATTAGCCCTTCCCACACTCTAGTGTCCATCTTTCTTCTTCCTTGTCTTTATCAATTATCACAATCTCAAGTAAAGAGAAGAGACAGCCTGTCCTGACCGATTGTGTTTTTATAGGGTCTTCGGGCAACGTACAGCGCGCTTCGCCTATTTTACGGTCACCATAATCGTCTTAGCCAGGCGCAACGTTGCATGAATTTGAGTCCACTGGTTCAGTTAACGATCGACCGACACCCGTACGTCGAGAAAACGCAAGGTATGCCGAAAACATCGCCGCTGTCTGTGAGAGTGTGCAGGAGGCAGTCGATTTCGCGTCGCTCTCAAGAACCAGACTACAATTTGGCGAATTTTGCGTCGGGACTTGGGCCTGCACCAGTACAAAATTTAGCTGACTCAGGAACTGGAGGTAAACAACATGTTTTCGTTGAATGGGATCTGGAGCAGTTGGCAACTGACCCTAATTTTCATGAGCTTTATCTTCAGCGA
Organism: Leptinotarsa defecta; assembly: GCA_015342085.1. Taxonomy (NCBI): domain Eukaryota; kingdom Metazoa; phylum Arthropoda; class Insecta; order Coleoptera; family Chrysomelidae; genus Leptinotarsa; species Leptinotarsa defecta. The sequence continues at coordinate 11,076 of WOGO01005546.1, read as the reverse complement.
TGAGGCTCATTTCTGGATGAATGGATCCGTGAATAAACAAAATTGTCGAATTTGGCACGATACCAATCTACATGAGATCCAATAGTGTGTAATGTATCCCGAAAAAGTCACTGTTTAGTGTGAATTTTGGGCTGACGGAGTCATCGGTCCATACTTATTTCACGACCTGAATTGTATGATCTGGACACCAACGACATGTGGGGAGTGAACTGGCCAGCGAGGTCATACGATTTGACCCCGTTAGATTTTTCTCAAAGCCAACATAACCCATGCTATCGGTCAAATTCAGCATAATTAATACGCCAGTCGTGGAAAATTGGACGTATCGGATGTGCTCCACCCAAAGAAGCCGTGGTGGACCATTAAACACTATTATATTCCACATATAATTCCCTTATCCACAGTTACTAATAGTCTGAATATCACAGCTATCAAAGGTCAAATGCTTCCCCCCAATACCTCTAGCATTTTGACTGAATAACAATGTTTACTGAGATGTACTTACCAGTTTCATTCGAGATACAAGTTTCATTAGGAACGCCGTCCTTCATCTGAATTGATGACTGTTCATTTTCCGTTTTGTCCAACGCTTTGCTTCTGCTGAGAGATTTTTTGTAAATTTCCAAGGAACTTTGCCTTTTCTCAAGAGGAACAATTGTCCGTTTCGGGATAACCCAGTCCGATGATGCTTCTGGTGTCCTCGACAAAATTTCTTTTCGAGAAGCGCAATCGCACGAGGTATTGCTGCAAGTGCACTGTAAAAAAAGGGACAGAGTCCTTTTGCGAGATATGGCATATCCGGAAGGATTATTATTGTTCATTAGCGCTCTTGTACTTTGACTTCTGAATGAATCGGCTAGAAGAAGAGATAAACTTGCATCAGAAGAATATCCTATTAATATCAAAACTATGAATATGATTAAATCTTTGATGTTCATATAAACTCGTGAAAACTTTTGAAGCAGAATATTTTCCAAATTGTGAATACAAAGGTCATAAATATACCAATAATCACCACTTAGCAAAGTATTTTCATAACAGGAGTAGCAGCAACTATAAGTGCTTCCTCACTCCACCGCCAACAGCAAGGGCATTTCCTGCGAAGGGCGCCAAGACTCTGCCTTGAATAAAGGCAAGGAACCGACTGTCCCTGCAGGAAAGCTCCCTCACTTGTGCACCTTCACGGAGGGAACCTCAAGAAGGTTGTAGAAGCTGCGCAACGACAGTAATGTCGCTGCACCTTCCAAAACCTTCGCGGAGGCCAACGTGAGACACCTCAAGGTTGCCAAAGAGAGCGTGTGCTCGGCGAATATTTACCTACACCTGCCGATATAAAGGAGATGTCTCCTAGTGACCTGTCCACCTTCCTGGAAAGGACAGGATGGACGATGACCTAGGAGGACAACTCCTCGGAGGATGTACAATGGGTCACATACGGCCTAAGCACTGTGGGCCTACACTCAACCTCCCTACTCTACAGATTCAGATTCAGAACTTTTAGGAATATTGTAATTGAAAAACTTTTCTATGGAGCCTGAACGATATAAGGCCTTAGCATCATTACTTGGGTTGGAGTAATAGGTAAAGTTTTGTCCGGACTCCTGAGCTATAATCGCGACCTGCCCTGTTTTTCTTATGTCACTCAACAAATTCACAGATGCATACCTGTGCAATCGTACGAACTTTATGATTATTCCCATGACATTCTCTCTAAACTCCGTCGATTCACTTAAACGAGTCGTTTCGGTGCCCGGCACGTCCACCATGTTGTTTTTCGTCTGGGCCATGATAATTCCGATGCAGATTCGCTAATTTATTTGTTTACCTTCCAAACGAAATTGCGCAGGTACGCCTCAAACTGCACCTGCTTCAGTGCCAGAGATGACGGTTGCAGATTTTTCTGATAAGTCTCGACTTGCGATTGCGACGAGAAAAAAACATTTTTTGTAGCGCGGGGCAGGATGAAAATAGTCAGGAAGGGAAGAAAATATTGAATGGAATCAGGACAAATAAATGGATGCTGGGGGTTAATTTTCAGGCATGCAAAGCATAAAAACAAGGATTTTAAAAGATTTTCGGGAAAATTATGAATTTCATCGATAACAGTGAAAGTTGTGAAGAATAAAAAAACTATGATTTTTGCATAAGCATAACCTGAAAATTTTCGAAAAAAACACAAAAGATCAACTTTTTTGTTTTTGTTTTCTCTCTCATACAAATATGTTTCGATTTACTTGGAATTCAGTGAAACATTGGATTTCAACCTACCAGATAATTTGTGATTTTTTTAAGTCAAAATTGAAATTTTTTGGTTACTTATGAATTTTTTTTCGGAAAATGAAACTCAATTCAATTGAAAATTGAAACGTTCTTCAGTTGTAATATTAGTTTTAAGATGGTAAAAAAAGGTTTTACTAGAGATGCATTTTTAAAAAATTCGAGAAACTGAAAATAAAATTTTTGATCCACTTGAAATAAAATAGTGAAAATATTTTGAACTCTGAATAATGCAATTAATTAATGAAACACTGATTTTTAAAGCATTTTTCAGGTATAACATGTTAATTATTAATTTTACCTAAAATGTATAATATTTCTTTATATCAGGCCGAAAGACCGATTTTTGATAATTTTTGAAATTCGGTTTCCAGAAAGTCAAAAACAAAACTGTATTTATTATTTTTTCTTAGCAACTAATATGAATCAACGTCAATAGAAATTAGTCCAGGGTACCAGAAAATGTAAAGTCTCCTACCACTCTTATTCTGTTCTGTTTAAAAGGAATTTTAAGAAAGAAGTTGATACTGAATTATTATGTATTTTTTGTATTTTTAATAGTATTAACAACTATTAGGGGGTATTTTTTATTATTGTGTTTATATGTATATTAATGTTCAACATTATTATCTTTGTTGTATATTAGGATGTATCCCTATTTGAAATAAATTATTATTATAGTGCATAATCTGTGAGAAATTCTCAATTAATTTTCATAACGTACCGACACACTGACAAAATATAATAATAATATTTAATTATACTATCATCATATATTATATAATTATATTGTGTATTCTTAACATTTATACAGCAGATAATGAACTTCAATTCAACTATGTTGTGAAAATATTTATTCAAAGATTATCTATCTGCCAAGATATTTGATATACATCGCGTTGTTTTTTTAACTCATGAATTGGAGTTCAAGAAATGGAAACAAATAACATTCAGAATCTGTTAAAAAATGAACAAATGTGGAGATCAAAACTTCAATTTGAGAAAGAAAGCAGAAACTTTCTCATTTCCGATTTGAATTCTGTTTTTTGATTTATTTCCAGTTTCTTTGGAAGATTATTATAAAGTTAATGACTGAATGAAATATAGATTTCTCCCAAAATTTTGAGAATATAATGTAACCAGTAGTTTTTTTGCTTGTCTTGTATTATAGTCACGGATGATATTTATTTGATTGAAATTCAAATTCGAATGTTTATGTTTTTTTCCAACAAATTTTCAATTGAAAAATGGACTGAATATCTAAAAGATCACATGGTATATGATTTGACATTTTATTATTTTTTTTGCAGTCTCCTGAGAGGATTTTTCACTGATGAATTATCTGTTCCCCAAATTAAAATTGAATGTTATGGATTGGAATACAATAAACATTTAAGACATTTCAACGGAATGAAATTTCTAACCCTAAATAATATTCTTGAAAATGGTCCGATTTTCTCTCTTAACATTAATGACAATTTAACCCGGAGGTTACCAATATAATGTTACCAATATAATGTTATTAACCATATTATTGTGAATTTCTTGGGTATGACTGTTCGAAAAAGAAACAGACTTTTCTTTGATAGGTTGTCGTTTTTTCAAAAAATGTTGGGATACTCCGTTATATCTAACGTTCATAAGTATAATTATTGACCTCGCTTTGTCTGTCACCGTCTTCAAATTTATATATTTCTAGTAAATAATGTCGAACGACCTTATCACTCAAAAAGTGTCCCAGCTCGTGATTGATCTAAAAATACGCGCCTATATTTTTAGTTCGAAAATGAGCTGCCAAAACGAACTTCATAACTGAATGAGGAGATTACATGTAATTGCAGTTTCTGGCTGGAATCCAACTGAAGCGACATCTACAGGGTGGCGTTGCCACATAAAAACAATGTACAAAAATGAATCTCTGTTAAAGATTGTAAAACATTCATTAATTGTATATTTATAATATGTCAGTGAATGGGAAACTCGTTTTGTTGATTCCATAAACAAAATCATAAATATATATTTGGAGCACTTAATTATAACAGCATATTTTATATTTCTAAAACCAAAGCGCAGGGAAAAATCATATTTATCAAATTTGGTTTCCGTTTGCACATCCTCGAAAGTAATACTTTAGAAAAAGAAGTGAGAAGTAGGTACTCAAATATTTTATTCGTACAACCGTTGTTCAAAAAATATGGTTTAAATTTGTTTCAATAAACTGTGGGTTCAAGTCTCACTGACGGATGACAGATTTTGATTTTAGAATTGAATGAAAATCAGTAACAGGAAGTATTTTAGAATGATTTTCAGGTTGATTTCTGTTACGGAATTTAAGTATATTACCCTCATTTGGAATATCATTCCCAAATTAATCTCATTTTGAAATATTACTGATATGTTATATGAAAAGTACGGTATTCTTATCACGAGAAATGGTAATTCGAATGATTTACGATAAATTTCATCAGTCTCACGAATAATGATAACATTTTCAGCTCGTTTAATAACATTCTAATATTGGGATAACATTTTAATCTTGTTTTTCATCATTCCAGAGATTTGACAAAATTTTTGTAATGGGTGATTAATCGATATATTTTCTGATATCTGTTTTATTTTTTGTTGTATTGCCAAGATTCAGATTATAATGCCTAATTCGAGGCACTATAATTCAATTTTATATTTTTATAATGTACACAAATTGAGCAATCCTTTTGATTCATGTTAATTTTTTCATTCTCTATAATTAAAGTGACAAACACATTTTTCAGAATTCCGAAAAGACTAAAGAATATATTTCTGTTGAGCCCCAAACAATTGAGACTTTTAAAAAGTTCCGATTAGTGAATTTTTGAAAAAAAATTAAATTAAATCCATGCACAATAAAAGTACACAGTTTCGACAATATGTTTCAGTCTGCATTTTCTTTTGGTTTGGTACATAATCAGCTTTCATTATTTTCTCAAAGGGATATGAAAGGCTTGAATGCATTCACTACTAGAATAGCATCTATATTGATGTATTTGATTCATCCTTATATTCTTTAAAAATCAGGTTGAACTTATTGACCTATTATAAAGAAACTGCTGCTAATTATTATTAATGATTGATTGATATTATTATATTCTTGGTATTTTGTATTATTGTTTGATTGATTATTTTTTTACCACACTATTTATATGCTTATTGTAAAATGGCAAGTTCCTAAATGAATGAATAAATAAATAAATAAGTATTAAGACCCTATTCTTTTTTTTTTTTCAGTAAAACCGTAATTCATATTGTTCCGTCTAGATACATCAGTGCCTGATTATACAGATTTTATACTAATGAACAAAAAAATATAGTTGAATTGAATCAGTCAAAAGGTAGCCATTGGTATTTCAAACTATTTAATGAAAATTTTGACAAACATAAATTTGAATTGAAATGGCATTTCTGTTTTATGAATACCGGAAAAAAACCTTTAGACAAGACATTTCGTTGTTATTTGTTCAAACTATGCCACATAAATGAGAAAAAAGCAGGAAATTTTAGTTTTAGGACAAAAATCTAATATTTTCCATAAAGAAATAACCTATTTCTTTTGTTGTTTTATTTTCTGTTTGGTTCAATCACTATTATCTATATCACCACTTTCCGGGTAAATCATTTACAAACCTCATCCCTATTTACCTGAGTTTAGTCTTTTGAGGGTTGTCGTTCGTAGAGGTGTGACAGTTGGTTAACGAAAAAACAGATTTTAGAACATATTTTTTTTCTTATGTTATATACTTTCAAGTGGGGATGGTCGCATTATAAACGCATCACCCTGTACGAGTATTATTTTAACCTACTCGCGCTCTAAATATAATGTTAGGGGAACGTCGAAAGGAAGAGATAAATTTCTTGAATTTACGATGTTTTCAATGCGTACACGAAAATAGACAAATCTCGTCAAATTCCTCAGCGCTGTTCAATATTTATGTGGGGAATAGGATAGGAGAATCTCGATGGAAATGTTCCGGTTCGATTCAGACTGATTTGTTTATGGGGAGCGGTTGATTACGTAAACCCATTCATGATCTGATGAGGGAGGAAAAACGTGATGAGACGAAAAACTGATACTTTTATAGTTCGATCAATACAGATGTGGTGATCGAAATTTCGACTTTAATCTAGTAATTTCGAAATTACGACTTCAAAATTCGAAATTTCGACTTCAATTTCAAAATTAAGACTTCATTCTAGAAATTTCGATTTTAATTTCGAAATTTCGACTTCAATCTTAGAATGTCGACTTTAGACTCGAAATTTCGACTTTGAACTCGAAATTGCGACTTTGAACTTGAAATTACCACTTCAAACTCGAAATTTAGAATCTATTCTCAAAATTTCGACTCGGAACTCAAAATTTTGACATCAAATTCAAAATTTCGAACGTTAACTCGAAATTACGATTTTAAACTCGAAATTTCGACTCAAAATGGCGACTTTAAACTTGAAATCATGACTTTGAACCTAAAATTACAACTTCAAAATCGAAATTTCGACTCCATGCTCAAAATTTAGACTCTGAACTCAAAATTTCGACATCAAATTTGAAATTTCGACTGTTAACTCGAAATTACGACTTTAAACTCAAAATTATGATTTGAACTTGAAATTACGACGTAAAACTCGAAATTCCGGCTCTATTCTCAAAATTTAGACTCTGAACTCAAAATTTCGACATCAAATTTGAAATATTGAACGTTAACTCGAAATTATGACTTTAAATTTCAACTCTATTCTCAAAATTTAGACTCTGAACTCAAAATTTCGACATCAAATTTGAAATTTCGACGTTAACTCGAAATTATGACTTCAAACTCAAAATTTCGACTGAAATGGTGACTTTGAACCCGAAATTATGACTTTGAACTTGAAATTACGACTTCAAACTCGAAATTTCGACTTTGGATCCGAAATTATGACTTCAAACTCAAAATTTCGACTCTGCTTCGAGATTTCGACTTCAATCTCTAAATTTTAAGTCTGCTTCGAAATTTTGACTTCAAACTCAAAATTTCAACTTCAATCTCAAAATTTAGACTCTGAACACAAAATTCCAATATAAAATTTGAAATTTCGACCGATAACTCGAAATTATGACTTTAAACTTGAAATTTCGACTCGAAATGGCAACTTTAAATTCAAACTTTGAACTCGAAATTACGACTCAGAACCTGAAATTATCACCTCAAACTCGAAATTTTGAATCTATTTTCGAAATTCAGACTCAAACTCAAAATTTCAACTTCAAACTCGAAATTTTGACTGTTTCTTGAAATTACACTTTGAATTCGAAATTTCGACTCTGATCTCGAAATTTTGACTGTTAAATCGAAGTTACGACTCGCATTTTGAATGTTTAACTTTAATGTCAAAATTTTGACTTCAAATTCGAACTTTCGACTGTTAAATTAAAATTACGACTTTAAACTCGAAATGTCGACTCTAATCCCGAAGTTTCGACTTCAAATTCGAAATCCCAAATTCGAAATCCCGACTTGAAATTCGAAATTTCGCCTTTGGATCCGAAATTATGACTTCAAACTCAAAATTTCGACTTTGATCTCGAGATTTCGACTTTAATCTCAAAATTTCAACTCAATGTCAAAATTTTAACTCTGCTTCGGAATTTCGACTTCAAACACTAAATTTCAACTTTAATCTCAAAATTACGAGTTCAAAGTTGAAATATCGAGATTAAAGTCGAAAATTCGCGAGTAATCTCGAAATTTCTCGTTTAAAAATGAAACTTTGACATTAAAGTGGAAATTTCGCCTTCAAAGTCGAAATTCAGAGAATGAAGTCGTAGTTTCGAGTAAGAGCGATGATATCTCTCCTTATGAAGACGCCATGTATGGGATCGACAGAGAACGAAATAAAATTTTGAAATATTCATCTCTCCCAACTATCTATACAGTAGGTGGGGTTTTGTTCACGAAATGGAGCTGTTTCTAGTTAACTATCTTTCTCTTAGACGAAGATTTCATACATGCAGTCGAACAGCGACCAGTTACGAGGTAATACCATGGTCGCAGGACCATGGTCCTGCTGCTGGATAAACAAGAAGCATCTGCGAGACTAACCTCTGTGACGTATCTTGCTTAAATATATGTCGGGTATAATTCAATATCCAGCGAGGTATCAGCCAGGGAAGTAGTTGTTTTCCGCTAGGCATTTACCAGAACCTGATTCCCATATCTTGATGAGTACTCAGTATACCCCAGATAACTTGATGCCTCAACTTTTACACATCTTTCCCAACCCGTATGTTATTCATACTACATATTTTTTCCGAATTTATATCTGTCATATCATGATTGTCAATATCGCCCACATGAGCAAAAAAATAAACAGGGCCAAGAACTCAACCTTGTGGATCTCTTATCTCGGAGCGTGAATGTTTGGATCAATTATTCTTCAAATGAAATGAATTACAATAACGTTTATTCGAAATCAGACTATTCGCTCTTCAGATTTGGGTTATTGTAGGAGTGGATAGATAAGTTACAGTAGAGGTAGGAAACCGTATTTTTTTTTAATCAAAAGTGAATGTTTGTCATGATACTTATTCCAACCATTTCAAAACAATTACAGCTTTCCAGAAAAATTATAAACCATTTTCTAAAATATGAATTCCTTCCACCGATATAGTAATCCTAACCTAGAAATCCTGGTGTACTTCATGTCATACCAAAAACAATCTGTCTATCTATGATTCTAATACTGTTCCTAAGAGATTCCGTAGATTACCACTACATATAATGAAACTAGTTAGTGTCTTCTTTCGCTAGTACTATCCATTAAGAACAATCAACCAACAAAATATATTATATTGATATAAGTGATATTTAAACGAACACAATCTTACGGGTGTGAGCGCTGTAACAAACCACCAAAAATTCTGATTAAAAAAAAAACGATTGGTTTGTCCAGTCCCCTTTTCAAAAATCGACACCTGCAAAACTGTTTTCGTGACAAGCGACAGATCACGAAATTCGTTAATTTGGAACGGTCGCTTCAAATTTGCTAACATTTAAACTAGAATTTTCTAACCTCACGATTATTTTTTCGATATTCTCTAATATTCAGATTGTTATTTTTCTTTGGCTTATGATTTCCTAAATACTAGTCAGATATTGTAGATCAAATCTTCGTCAGCTTAGGCTGTAACAAAACAGAAAATACAATTTAATAATTTGAATTCTATGATGGGAAATGACAAATGACAGAGTTTTGGTTTCAAACTGACTGATATTTTCGAGTTCTCTGAATCGTCCGTAGTCGATAAGATATCTTAAACGAATATCTTAGTTGCAGGCAATGTTGTAAAAAAACGGGCAATTCAAGATCAATCCAAATTATGTCAGAGGAATTTGACACACATCAAACAACGAATCTGTACAAACTATAGTATAACAATTTTCAACTGAAGGTAACTCATACACAATTTGAAATGAGAGCTAACGGCAACAATGTTAAATGTTAGAACTAAACTCTTACCAGGGTCATTTTTATTGATTCCATAAAATGTTCCCCCCGTAACAAGATAGCTTCTGCATATTGATAGGATGAACGAGCGAACAGGTGAACCAGTTAGTTAAATACTTTGAAACATCGGCACACTGATCAACACTTCGCAGGTCTATTATATTTGCGTCCTTAAAATGTCATAACTAGTCATTCGGTTTCTTCATTAGCAAGCGTCCTTATCTGCATAGGCGTAGTGTGTTCTGTTTCTTGTGAAGGTGACTTTGTTTTGAATTTATTAAATATATTTTATTATATTTATTAAATAGACTGTTATATTTATTATCTTTGAAATATAAGATAGAGTTGGCCGATATTAGATTTTCAAAATACATTATCATAGATTTTCATGACATTCACACTTTATTGTGAGATAATTAGTTGAGCTAGTCATTAAACACAGGTATAAATGTTCGTTAAACTCAGATATAACTGTCATCAATTAGTTCCCAGAATATTAATAGTTTCTAGGTAGATAGTAATATTTCAAAAAGTATATATAACTCACAATGTATGTAGGATTCAGTTGGTTAGTGAACACACTTGAAAAAGCTACTGTGCAGCGAAACGCGTGTTGCGGATTTGTTAATCTGATCTAGTGAAAATCTCACAATAAAGTGTTTTTCAAAATGCATCAACTTTAAAATAGTTTTTGAGGTAAGTAAACAACTGACATCAGCTATGATTGAATTTTATTAATTTTATAGTATTAAGATGGATGCCGTAGCAGGTCCAAGTAATGTACAAAGAAAGCGGAAGTTAATGTCATCGGAAGAAAAACAGATTTTCTGTAGAGTGTACGAAAATTGAAAAAATACACTCCGTACAGTGGAAGTTCTAGCCCAGTATTCATTTTCAACGGAAATATCCGTGTCGACAATTGAACGCATTGTACGTGAAAAAAAGGTGACTGGGATTGTGCAAGCTCCAAAAGTACATTGTCGTGGAAGAAAAAAAATTGAATTGGAGGAGTACCAGAAAAATTTTGTACGCTATACCATTCATTCTTTTTTTTTGAGAATAAAGCGCCAACCCTCGAATCCATTAGGACAAAGGTAATGGATAATGATCTCATTCCAAAAATGAGCAAAGAGAAGTTGAGGAAAATAATAAAAGAAGATTTAAAATTTATATATGCCAATCGATCCCGTAAATCTGTCTTAATAGAAAGAGAAGATATAGTCTCATGGCGACGGAGATATCTTCGCTCTATTAGAGAAATGCGTTCTGCTCACAAAA
>WOGO01005545.1:0-12348 GCA_015342085.1 Leptinotarsa defecta | reverse complement strand
AGGGCTAGTACTAGAGTTCCATCAAGATTTAGCCAAAGCTTCGATAGATAATAACATTATCCTGAGGTGGGTTAAAGGGCACTACAGGAGTAAAGGTAATCGCATTGCCGACTCTTTAGCCAAGGAAGCGGCTGGACTAAGAATTTTAGGACCCACCCACGGCCTGATGACTTCGACAATTGCGAAACTAGTCAATTGTTACACCTATGCTCAATCCTTTAAGAGATGGGATGGAATCGAAGGATGTATGTACTCTTGCCAGGATCACCTTGGGCGACCCTGGGAAGCCGGTGCCGAAGAAATATCTGGCGATGACCAGGAAAAATCTATGCCTCATAGTAGGATTTTTGACTGGCCACTGTCAACTAAGGAAACACCTCCACAATATGGGACTAGTGGACACACCTCTATGCATGATGTGTGAACAGGAAGATGAGACTGTCAGGCTTGTCCTGTGCGAGTGTCCGCAGTTATCGTCAATAAGAGAGTGTGTGTTCGGCGAGTCTTGGCCTACACCTGCCGATATAAAAGAGATGGCTCCCAGCGACCTGTCCACCTTCCTGGAAAGGACAGGATGGACGATGACCTAGGAGGACAACTCCTCAGGAGGAGGAGGAGAAGGTCCTCACCCTCCCTACTCTACAGATACAGATACACGTGTATGTGATTATCAATTCGAACAATCGACACTATAAATTTCTGTTCTCGCGAGTTTGTGTTATATCGTGCTTAGTTTCAGGGAAAAAATTAAATCACATGAAAGCTAAAAGTGGAACTGAAGTTAACCTCAACGTCCACCACGACTGTCCCATATCTTCGTGCAAGTTCAAGCTAGTTCACGCGAAAATATGTTCTAAAATGGTAAGGCAAGGCGTCATTTGTTTATTTTTTTAATTTTCGATAACTTGATATATTCAAAGCAGATGCTTGAAATTTCGACACTGACTTGCGAAGCAAATATAAAGATTTTTTCTCATCGATTATCGCACACGTTCTAAAATTCTCTGAGAATGACATCAGTACTTTTCATAATTATGTTTCCTAATCATGTTACATTCATTACTGCCGTCGCATAAACATTTGACTTGAGATGTCCACAAAAGAAATAATCCAGGGTATTCAAGTGCGGAGATCACAGTCACCAAAGGTGAGGTCCCTTACAACATGTACACCATTGAGCAGAAGTGTCATTGAACTATTGACCAGCAATGCGGATGAAATGCACATGTGCTTCGTTATGCATAAACCGAAAACACCACTCTTTAATTCAAAAAGCGCCATACAAAAAGCAGAGCCATTTCATGAAAAAAAAAGCCATTATATGGCTGTTCTTCCATGAAATATCACAAAACATCACCCCTTCAAAATAAAGTCATCGACTGAATCACAATGTGGTTTATTCGAGTTCAATAAACCCTCCAACAGTTTGATTTACTCTGAAGCATTCGAAACCTTCTGCAAAGCAAGATGTATACCATTGTTTGAAGGTGGTTGACAATGTTTCTTGGTGTATTTTATCAGTTCGGACTTCCATTGTATAATATAATATAAATTGATTTGAAATCCCTAAAAACATGTTTTTAAATCAACTGAAAATAACAATTTTATCAATTGAAAAACTGAAATTACAAAGAAATAACATACAAGTAACACTGCGAGAAGAAGTCCTCCAGAGAAATGTCAGCATATCACTGTTGGATGAAACAAAAAGCGAAGGCTCTAAATTTGATCCCCGTAGTACAGTTCAGAAATTTACATTACGTATTTGAATACATTACTTTTTTGTGCGTCTTGTCCCATAGAACACGTAATTCGTTTTGAAAATTGTTACCTGAAAATTTCAGAATAGAAGATTTTGTAAGTTATTAATTACGTTTTGTTCCTCAACAACTTTTGTAGTTGTCAGGTTTTTTGTTGAGTTGAACATATTTCACGTAGGTGATTATATTCCCTCCGAACGAAATGTTGCAATTCTTCCCACTACTCTGAAATTCACAACTACTCCACAATCCCTCATCAACCCACCCTTCACTAGCGGACATCGCCCAGGGGGCGACTTACCATTGTTTTGGAAACAATTAACCTCGAACGGGTCGCTTAGTTCGTCCTCGAAAACCAAGTAGACCTTTCTGGCCACGTCTTGCGATAGATAAATGCCTCCGTGTGTGGTCCTACAGGAGGAGAAATTTATCAAAGTTTATAGTTCCAGCGGCACTAACATTTATCCACGATAATTAGCCATACATCATCCCTGTAATGTTGCGACGACGACGACGACGGAGTGCGTGTTTGGAAGGGATAGTGGAAGGGCACAGAATCGTGAAGGAAAATTAGACTCAAAGCTGGGAAACTTTTTTATAATTAAAGGTTTGGTAGGTGAAATTGTAACAACTGACTTCCAGGCTGTTTTAGAAGAAAGTGGTCGCTTAAATTATATCGTTGGAAGAAAATTCTTCTGTTCTATCAGATAGCATTATCGAAATAGGCGCCATTTGAATCGGCGCTGAGATGGTTTGACTCGGTTGCAGAAAGTTATAATGAATCACTCCAGTTGGTGACAATCATACAGTAACCATGGTGTTTCTGGTGAGATTTCACCTTTGAGGGGGGCCTGGGTGGCTTATCGATGTTCAACCGCTGTCAACCTGTTCAACCGCCTCCTGTTGTCGTAGAGATTTCACATTTCATTGAACCATCAAACTATGTATGTGATCTGAGGCTCAGTTCTTCCGCCATCCCATGCTTCGTTTGTGATGGGTCAGCTTTCACCAGGGTCCCCAAATCTTCGTCTCGAATAGGTCGGTCACTTCTGGACTCATTTTCGAGGCTGAAATTTCCTGTTTAGGTCTGTTTCGATAGCGCTTTAGTTCATCGAAGAGGCAAAAAAATAAAATTTTGAAAATAATTCCAGAAAATGGTGACTGAAAGCCTCTTCTGTGGTTTTTCATATCTCTAAGAGTGAAGCAAGTGGTCTTTAGTTACTTGAAGATTTTTTATCCTCTCTGCATAAATCGAAAAATCTACCTTATACTTGTGTATAATTTACAGTGTCTGTCTGAAGTTCATCCTTCCTTCAATTTCCAAAACACTCGGTGTACGGCAATGACATTTGAAAGGCTTCAAAAGAAGATGTGGAGCCAAAATCTATTTCTGAATCCTAACTTTATTTGTCAAATACTCCACTCCTGGATTCAAATGTATTCAAAATATTGACTATTGAAAAGTGACATTTTTCTAATTTCAAACCCAATCAACAAAAGGAATAGTTGTTTTCAGAACAAATGAGTGACCGTCCTGCTGAAAAATGATTTCACGAGTTTCAAACTCTTTCTGATTGTTTAAAACAGTCTGCTCCATTAGAGGTTCGATTTCAGTTTTCATAAAGTTTCTCTGTATGGTTCACTCTGATAAAAATCGTCCAATCACGTGATTGCTTGAAGTTACTTTCTATGGAAACTTGGTATAACCTATGTTGGAAAAAGTTTTCATGGTCAGCAATTTGATGATCTGAAGTCCCTGTTGAACCGCGTCTGATGTTCTAAGTTTTTCGACGTATTGGTTTCGACTTTGAAGTCATTTTTAAGGAGCTATGACTACACTGGACTTTGTGACTTGACGCCGCTGTCTCAACCTGCCTACTCTACAGGTCTCGTTGCTCTGCAATGCTCCTAATCTACATAATCTCAAGTGTCGACTGTAGCTCCACAGGCTCTGGTCTGATATTTATGCTCCTGGACGAATGAAAGGGCGAGCCAGTAGTGAAAGCGGGGGTGGAGCTGGTGGACGGAACAGATGTGCAATGTTGTGAGATCTACTTCGTGGCAGCAAATTTCTTCATCAATGAGGTAATCTTTGTGAATCATCCTGTTTATTGAGGCCGTAGAGACGTTTCTCAATTTCAATATCTTTGCAGAATATGCTGGCCTGGAGAGTGTTTTCGGTGGCAATTGTTTTGGTGCTTGATGAATAGGTTTGAAGAGGGATAAGGGTGGATCATATTAACGAACAACAAGCTCATGTTCATATGCTCTGTTGAAGACTCTACTGTTATTCTGGTTGATGTAGGTTCTGGAGCAGGTGGAACATGGTAAGCCATATGTGCCCTATACCTCAGGTGTTCGTTGAAAGGTGGACATTTGATACATAGCTGTGAATACTGTTCCCATATTGGGCCTCTTCAGAATTTGGCTCACTCTGTCAGTATAGGTTTTATAACCCATACCAGAGACCATTTGGTTGGCCTGGAGAGAAGTCAGATTGAGATTCCGGCGTTAAGTTATGAAACCCTTGCAGCTTATCACTACATGAGGAGTATGTGGTCATAGCTACTTAAAATAGCTTCATATTCGCTGCCAGATCGTCGAACATCTGAAAACACCAGACGCGTTTCAACCCGGATGCAGTAACCGCCTTCGATATAATATTTACATGTATTTGTTCGTCTCTCAGTCAAATCTAGTAGTCTCTGCGAGTGTGCGGTGCCCTTCTTTGAGGGAGCAAAGGGCTGCGCATTCGGTGCCCCATGTCACCGTTGACGGTAGCGGCAGTGAACTCAACCACCTCCGTCGCTATCTAGATTATTGATGTAAGGGACATCAGCTGTTCCGTCTCTAGGGCTTGTAGAGGGAAGCGTACTTGCGCTGCGGCAGGATATCCGTAATT
Source organism: Leptinotarsa defecta (assembly GCA_015342085.1). NCBI lineage: Eukaryota > Metazoa > Arthropoda > Insecta > Coleoptera > Chrysomelidae > Leptinotarsa > Leptinotarsa defecta. The sequence goes on along the minus strand of WOGO01005545.1, from coordinate 7,686 downwards.
TGTGATGTGTACACGAGTATTCCGGAAAATATGATCAAAAGGACATAACTTCATGCCTTGATTGGTATCTTCAGTTCCAGGAAACTGTACTTGAAAAGGGCTTCAATATTGAAAGATGGCGAGCTTCATAAAATCAAGTTTCCATGTTTGTTCAGCGAATCTTTTTTAGTTTCTTCTTTTCCATTTTCCTATGAGTAATCAAACTAATCACATTAGTGGAGACCTCAATAATGGAAACATATTTGCTCTCTCCTATGGAACAAATTCATTTTTTCAGTTTACGATTGATAGTGATTCAGTTAGGGATTCATCGAAACTGTATCGGCCACTGGTCAAAAAATCAAAATATCAATTTTTCATTCAACTTGTATATTTATAAAAGATGATGATAATGACATTTGGTCGTCTGTTCAACAGCTTGACTGTTACTGATAGTGGAGAGGATATTGATCCAAAGGAGATTTTTTTTACATTTTGAAGAGAAATCTCTTCTGAAAATTGAAAACAAGCACTTTCCTCAACCACCATGGATGAATTCACTTCTCAAACAATACGGACGGTGAAAAATATATGCTTTCACAATTTTTTAACAAGATTACCAGCTTGGATTAATAATAATGGGTTTTATACAGTGATGTTTCAAATTTGATCAAAATTTTCGAGAAGGTATGCAAGAAGTTTTCGTATTATCCTATTTCCAGATTTCAGATTTCTTTGCCAATAATAGTGGGATTCCTTAAGGATTCATAGTGTTTCCAACTCTTTCTCTATCTTCTCAACCCTCTATTCGTTTTATATATTATGTCTCGAAGATAATCCGATTGATATTTTCAAGTTGACACATATCGTCTTATAGATGACTTTTGCTTCACCAAAAAAGGGTTTCAACATGAATTTTCAGAAAATACTAGCAAAAACATAATAGAAGTTTTTCGTTTCTTATCAACCTTCTTGGGTATTTTCACCTTACACAATCTGGGAAAGAATAAAATTGCAATGGAGGACTTTATACAAATGAGAATTCCACAAAAACTCGATGAAAAAACTCAGATTTCATACATAAAAAACTCTCGTTCAATATTTTTGGTTTTGAAGTGATTTCAAGCAAACACAAGTTGATTCTGTTTTTTTATTGTCATCGGACTGTTCCCTCTACACATTTCAAAACTACCACTCTGAGGTGGGGGTTATTGATGATAAGTTTCATCTGTTTTGAGACTCATTTTTCAAAGCAATACTTATATTTTCCCCTTTCGATTTCAAAACAGGAATTCGAAATCTCGTATCTAGCTGAGTATTTTTTTTTGGAATATCTAATGATATATATTGCCAACTGAACAATAACACAAAGTTGAAGTAGATTACCTATTAGAAAACAAACCTGCATTTCACTAGTTCAATTTCAAGATTTCCAATGTAAGCTACTCGTAATATGTAGTTATCTAAAATGACCTCTAGCACTTTGGCGCTGGTGGCTTCTGATCTATAAAATCTGAATGGAATACCAACTTTTTACTTTTCCCCTAGTCAATTTGAGTTTCACTTTGAATTAGAGAACAGGTTCATCTTCTACAAAGTTGTACTCCAGAAAGAATTGTGAAATGTTTTCATTTCCCAATATCAGAATTGTATCATCAGTTTCTGAATATATTTGATGAAATTCATATGGAAGATTGAGTCATTAACAGAAATTAAAGATGAAACCGGACCTAGGATTGAGCCTCGGGGAATTCCATGATTACCCGTGATATGAGAGTGATTTCTACAGCGATTCCTTCCATTTTTATGTCTCCCAGAAGAATAGGATGAGAAACATAGTCGAAAACTTTTTGTATACACAGTATACAAAATATCGAGAACAATTTCTAGAAAACTTCTCCATTTCTTCCCAACTAATGAAGGTTTATAATCCAATCATTATATCTGTTCCAATCCTAACACCACAATATTGGAATAGGATGCGAAAATATTAGACAAGTGGTATATTTTTCCTGAAAAACAACAATTTTTCGCCACTATTCACGTTCGAGGAAATTATTTTTCTAGGTTTTCATTTCCAGATAGAGAACATCACAAAATAACTTCCTGGAAACGATCTCTCGTTTCGACTGACTTGTAACTTCTAGGGAGGATGCAATTTCCTCGGTAAGTGGAAACAGCCAACAGGGTGCCAGGGCATCTACACTGAGAAAAATGTTGATATTTTTGTCATTCCCAACTAATGAAGGTTCATTACCCAACCATTATATCGGTCTCAATCCTGACACTACAATGTTAGATTAGGGTGTGAAAGTATTAGATAAGTGGCATATTTTTCCGGGAAATCCTTCTAACGATTTCTCGCCACCATTTTCATACGTGGAAATTATTTTTCTAGGTCGTTATTTCCAGATAGAGACATCACAAAATAACTTCCTGGAAACGACCTCTCGTTTCGACTGACTTGTTTGTAACTTCTAGGTAGAATGCAATTTCCTCGGTAAGTGGAAACAGCCAACAGGGTGCCAGGGCATCTACACTGAGAAAAATGTAGATATATGTAAAATTTGATAAAATAGCATGAGTTTTATTTTTAACAGTATATTATTTGGAAATATCGGAATATACACGAAGCGAACCTCACTCATGCATGAAAAACATGCAAGTTTTTCCAGTTTAATCTTCTTCTTGAAGACGATCACTTGGTGGTCGAAACACGTGTCGAGGTGTTGAAAATAACGATTTGGTGGTGGGAAAAAACTCCAGTAATATCAATTGTAGAAATATTGGTGCGTCATCTATGGCGGTTTGAAGTCATACCACCGATATTTGTTCAATCGTGACTGATACTTGAAATGAAATGTGAAATAATTTATACCATGACTTCCGTTTGTTTCTCCTGAAATACGATATTCATTATTCACGGCACCTTCGATTGTGAATCTATAACCTACAATTATATTATAATATATATCCAAACAAATTACCTAACTTCAATATGAAAAAGTTATTTTTTGCTATTTTTTTGTACCTAAATAATATATACAAGTATTTCAACAATGAGTGACAGTCACAAGTATTACATCACTGTAGACTATGCCACCATTAAATTTCGACTATAATAGAATGTACAAGATATTCATCTCAAGACTGACACTGTCAATAAATAAGAGAATAAATTTTTCTCAAACACGTGATATGCAACAAATTTGAAAAGTGAAAAAGGCGAATCATTATAGATAATTTTATTACTTTCCTTATTCATATGCAAACTAACAAATTCAAGAAAGAAAATAGTGTTTAAAAGATACATCGATACACATAGAAATATAGGTTATGTGTCTAACCCCATTTAAGAGTTGAGGATGAGGGGGTGGAAGTGAAGAGGTTGAATATTTGCTCAAAACTTTCCTCTCAATATAGAAATCGATAGGTCTGGTCGACTTATGCATTGATCTCCAACTATCAGCTTCTCTTCCTTCATACTGACCATCGCTGTACGTGTTGAAATTAATGGACATTTTGCTACTGTTCCATCCATTCTAATTCCGCAATACTTCAATCTGTAAACATCTCGACAACCGGAAGTCATCTACAGTGATCGTCGTGTAGAATTCCAAAGAAAATATATCAATTACTTTTCCGAGACGTCATTTGAAGTTGAGAAAGAAAGAAGGAGAGGCAGAGACTCCAGGATTCGTCAGTAATGGCCACAGAGAAACACGAGACAAATATGTTTTCTGGCCAATTTGTATCTTTCTTATCCAGCCCCCATTCATGCTCCGGCACTTTGATGTATTATTATGCCGGCAAGGTTATTTTGAATCATTATCTATGGCTTTTTTGCAGGACGATGTTTTCAAAAGTCTACGACTCACACGTGTAGGATCGAGTGGGTGGATAAAGGATGATTGAGTAGACATTCTTTCGAGGAGATGAAAACAAAATCAGCCATACAGAAATAACTCAAGTATCAAAATTGTCAACTATACATAGTCATATCACTGCTGACTAGTGACTATTCATAAGGATGTAAATGAATAATTTACTCATCAAAATATATGATAAAGATAAATACATATAAAAACAGGGGTATTTTATCAGTATATCAATAATGAGTACCATCAAAAGGTGAAACCTAGAAAGTGGGGAGTTAACAAACATATTTAAAATTTGTTGGTTAGAAACAGCTATGCCTGAATAATTTGATTTGTCCAGACCACAACGATACTCGTAAAATTTTCAAAAGTAACCAACCATGAAGGATTTCTCTTGAGTATGGGATGGTGAATTCTGAACAAAATTTTGAGCAGGTCATAAACCCTCCAGAACAGCATGAATCTTAAGTTCTTCACAATGAATGGCTTTCACACAATATTTGCCCGTGCTAGGAATCACACGTTAAAAATTAAGACATCGTTAATCCTTGGCTCGCACAAGTTGTCGTTCGTAGGGGTGCGATAGCTGGTTAACGGAAAAACAGATTTATTTTTAATATTTTTTTTCAAACACGTATATAGGAGATGTAGGTATGTAGAAAAGATTAGATTTTGAGAAAGGAGAATTTATGGCTTTCTACTTCTTCACCATCATACAAGATTTGTCGAAAACTTCCATAGGAAAAAAGATTTAGTTCGAAATAGTGTTTTCGCAAAGAGGCGTAGATCAAGCATAGAAGTTACTTTTTCCATCATTTCAATTTTCGTATCAGAGCTAGAATCATAAATATACATAAAACCAAAAATAAATATATATCCATTATATTTGAATCACTACCAAAGTGGGTGGAAATATCATTAAATCGTCCATCCACAATACCACATATTCCATTTGCATCCCTGTCACCGTTTGAAAGTTAATGGAATCATAATTGAAGCTAATTTCAACAATTCATTTTCGCAATCATGCATACAATTTTTTTGATGAATATTTCATCAGTTGATACGTGTAGGAGATATTCACCTGTTTGCCCTGATCGATTGAATTCGCATATTACTAATAATAATATTGACGTTGCTTCTATGTTGATTACAAATAGGTGGGGTCCATCCATGAAATTGCATTCCCTTTATATGAGGCAACGTTCTAACTGTTACGTTTTCATTATATACAGAGCGTTTCAGAGGTATAGTTGCGGATTTGTTCAGATCGTATCTCAACAACAGAGTTCAATACGTGCAGATAGAAAACGAAATTAGTAAACCACGAAAGGTAATGAGGGAAGTATCTCAGGAAACTGTTTCAGTTTTGGTATTGTTTTTAATCTACATCAATGGTTTGTATTCTGTTGGAATATAATGAAGTTTATCTCCATTTGCAGATGATACGGTCATTCTTCATACCGGCGAAACCTGGGATGATGTAAAGAATAAAACAGAGGAGAGTCTAGTGCAAATAAAAAACTGGCTAAGTGAAATGGAATTACCACTGAATCTGGAGAAAACTTGATTATTAACTTTATCCTGCAGTAAATCCAACTTGTCAAAAATTGAACACCTCATCCTAAACGATCAATTCAATGCATATGATCAAAAACGAAATTTCTGTAACATATCTAGGGGTTCAAATTAATAAACACCTCAGATGGGATGTTCATATCAATGAAGAGTCAAAACAATTGAGGACAATGCTATTACATTCAAACATCTGAAAAATATTCTCAGTGTGAATGATGCATTGGTGAAATTCCACATCCAATATGGTTTATCGGCTTGGGATAGTGTGTAAAGCTGACATAATGAACCCCTAAAACTGTTTCAATGACACTATTCATTAATAATAATTTTCTCCAATATCAAAAGTGAAGAAAAATAGAACAGGTGAAAAAAATTTCACTTTTTATTGAAATTGTTGTATTACCGATTTTATATGTATCCGTATATATTCGGATCATACCAAATAATGCATCTTTGGCGATGAATATTTTCCTGAACTATTGAATGCTCTGTTATTTCAATAGGTTTCTGTATACTACAGTTTGTCATTTGTTTGTTCTCGAAGATACTGTGGAAAAATTGGCAGAGTCTCACAATTAGATGTTTTTGTTGTAAAATTTCTCTTTTTTGCTTTATATATTGAAGAATAATGAATTGATTATCATTACACCATCATTACTATGAATTCGATTAGGCATTCCCATAACGAAAGTTCACTTCAAGGGTATCGTTAATTAATTTCCTTTAATAACTTCTAATGAGTTTATGCGAGCGCTTTCGATAGCAGACTGTGCTATCATCTTCATGGCTCTACTCATGCCCTAGTGAAGGTATTGGTCCTCTCCTTTCATCCGGATTTTTTTAAATTTGCCTGTACTTCAGTTACGTTAGGTGAAAGAAAACGAAGAAGACAAAAACCTAAACGGAGTGTACAGAATACCATGCTCGGTCTGCAACAAATTTTATGTCGGCCAAACGAAAAAAAAACTGATCCAAAGGTACGACGACCACAGAAAGGCATAAATGTACCCAATAACATATAAATCAAATCTCGCAACATATGCCATACAAAACAAACATAACTTTTCCCCACCAGAAAACATCAAACCCATAAAACAAGTCAATAAAGGAAAACCTAAACATCCATAGAGTCAAATGTCATAATTCACTTGTCGAGAAACAAATACAAATCAATTCTCAACAAGATCTAACATTCAATATACTCCACAAAACTATACACATTCTTAGAAACAACAAACTTAGAGAAACGCCAACACAAAGGACATTACCTGATGTAACCTAAATACAGGAAAATTCAAAGAGACATCCGGATGAAAAGAGTGGATAAATACCCGCACAAAGGCGTTCTAACCGTATAAAAGAACGAACAAGAAGATGAAACGTTCACTTTGAATATAGCCATAAAGATGATAGCATAGTCTACTATCGAAAGCGCTCGCATATAATAATTAGAAATTATTAAGGCTTCAAATCCTTTTTGTGAACAAATGTTGATATTGAAATTTGAACGTTTATTGCGCCCTTAATTTCATTGTGTATATAAATTACTTCATTTCAATTTTCATTCCAATTATAGTGTTCGTTTCGGATGTTATTATTGCTATAATTCCTTTTTCTAGTTATTGAAACACATATGATATATTTTTGATGTAGATATGTTTCAGATAATCATAAAAGGTTGTTTCATTCGAAGTTCAAAAACTATGAATATATACCTAAAAATGAAAAAAAACCTCTTAAAACTCTACGGTACAAAGAGAGACGTGGAAGTTGCTATTGTGTTTTTATTTAACTGAGTTAACCAATTTCCAGGGCCGGAATTTAAAAGGGAATAATTCACCCAGTAAAGTCAAATATTACCGAAACAACTCGAAATATGAGATGAAATTCAATTTTTCAGTATGAAGTGAACGTCTACGATCCAAAAACTACAACAAAAAATGCAGGTCTGTATTTAATAATTCAAAGATGGGGGTGGCCCAATCAGATGACACCCTGTATGAAAGATTCATGGACATATTCTTATAACCCACACCAAGTTACAACAGCAAAATGTTGGAAGATTTTCAATATGTCTGCGAATAAAGAAGATATAGGCAAAAATATAATTTGGGATTTTTTTATTTTTCTTTCAGAACCAAAAGAGTCATATTCGATTTTTTTCACATCATTGAATAGGTCTCTAAAATACGCAACTTTGCCACAATTTAACCGACACTCTATCTCTTATCATTTACGAAATCCCCATGTA
>WOGO01005544.1:0-12348 GCA_015342085.1 Leptinotarsa defecta | reverse complement strand
ATAGACTCTAATATCACATTTGGATATTTGAATAATTTCAAACTTCGAACAATTATGAAAAGCAGAATAATTATTTTATGAAACTCTGGATATATGAAAGACTAAGCAAACATTGATAAAATTTGTCAGTTAACAATTGTAGAACTTTTTTGAAAATCAAGATAAACATGTTTCTTTAAGAGAACCTCATTCCGTGAAATGTTCAGATGAAGACGTGATTTGTTCAAATTTTTAAATTGATATTTGAATTGACTTTAGAAACATATTTCATGTGTATATCCACTGTCTTCATCGACGATATGCCGTAAATGGCGTTCAAAGCACTATCATTGGCGGTAAATTAAAATTATAAATAATGAGGCTAGAGTTCCCGAAACTGAAATCTTCTCATTGTTTTCCTCGTCTTTCACAATGTCTAATTTCTGTTTTTCAGTTATTAATGGAATATTTCTTATTTTCATCTTATTTTCATTGTTACTAACAATTTCAATTTTTTGTGTAGCATAAAATCATCAAAACTCATTTTTTCCCTTAATTTTGAATTTCAATGAGCTGTGTCTCATATCTATAGAAACTTAATGTTAATTAGACTTGTGAACTTGTGAACTAGACTTTATGGAGGGTTACGAAATGTCATGATTTAGACAGGTTGCTATGACGTCATTAGTTGCATATAATTGGGCATTAAAAAATTTTGAGTTTACCGGTTTCCTGGCAGATGTTTCAATATTGTGAAACTAAACTCTTTGAAATGATCCAGTACTCATATATTCACAACTCGGTCAAAAACGGAAAAAAATGTACAACCAATTTAGCATGCTTCTGGATATTATTCACGAAGATATGCACAAAGTTTCAATCCTTTTCAATGGATAAACAATTTTTGGTTTTCCTCAAGTAATTATCTAAAAAATGGCCTCTACGACACAGTAGTGAAATATGAACACTTTTGGTTTCCAGTCTATACCTATTGCTCAGGAGTGTCACAAGGATCAAATTTGGGAGCTATATTATTTTCCTTATTTGTCAGTTATCAGCAAACTATAAACTGTTCGTAATTGCTTTTTTGGGGTTCTTAAGTTATAAGAAATAATAAAAGAAAATGAATAACAAATCTTAATGAGTCAGTAATTACATTTAGAACCACTCAATCCATCGAGTAAATGAAATGAAATATCTCGAAGTTCTTTTTGATAAAAAGTTCACATTTATATCCACAAAGTGAAATAGTCTTAATTTTTGTCAGTCAATCCCATAGAACATCTTTATTTGTGAAAAATGATTTCAATTTACTCGGTAACTCATCGGGATGAACTGAAAAGTTTGCGTTTTCTACACATGTACAGTGACATTTCCAAAGTATACACCATATAGGAAACTCATTTATTAAGGGTTTTTCGACAAAAAGTTATTCCTGATTAAAGTTTGTGTATCCCCTAAAACTAAACATGCACCAACAAAATACAGTAAATCACACGTAATATAGGAGGAGCCTTCAAATATTTGATTTTGTGATAATAGTAAAGTACTTTTATTTTGAAAAAAGTTTTTCAGCATTGAAAATGTTTAATATTTTTTACCCATTTATTTCAAATGGACACTACGAAAAAAATTTTTGCAAAAATGATAAATAGACAGCATCTTGTATACGACGGTTTATTTTAAAAGCCTGCGAAATTACAAATTACACAACTATGGTGTTAACCACGATCGATTTTTTTGAAGAGTAAAATAATTTTCAAAGTTTTTGGTGCAAAGTTATTTTTATTTTTTACTAAAAATTATACTGTATTGTAACAAGAACTTAATATTCAATACTATCAAATCACAAAACATCAAAATAAACTAGGTATTTTGGAACAAACTCATTGATTTTCTGGAGATTATTTTGGAGAATTATTTTGAACAAGATAAACCGTCGTATACAGGAAGCTGTCTCTTTATCGTTTTAGCTAAAGTTTTTTTCGTAGTCCCCATTTTAAAAAATGGCTAAAAAAATTAAACTTCGCTCAGATGGCCACGACTTCAAATCTAGATGTATTTTTGAATGCTGAACAACTTTTTTAAATAACATTTTCCGAGATTTTTCGAAATAAGAGTACTTTATTCCTGCCGCAAAATGAAATATTTGAAGGCTACTCGTATATTACGTGTGTTTTGTTGTATTTTGTTGGTGCATGTTTAGTTTTAGGTGATGCACAAAGTTTTATCAAGAATAAAATTTTGTCGAAAAACCCTTAATAAATAAGTTTCCCATATGGTGCATACTTTGGGGATAACACTGTATAAAGTTTACCATAAAAATTTTCATGTTTTTTCAGATTGTTGAAAGTGAATATACTCAGAGTCGGTCCATAAAAGTTCCCTGGAACTTTTGGTTCCATTGTAACCAACCCTCAAAATCGGTTTCAGTATATAACCTCCTATTCCAAATTCATTGATTCTCACCTCTTTGTTGAAGAGAAAAACCCGGTGAAAGCTCATTAATAAGACATCGAGTCTCCTGCTGGCATCCCAGACGTAGATTGGTGATCGCTCAATTACTTCGTCGAATAAACTTCGATCCGGGTGAGAGCTCAAAGAAAATGAAAATATCTCATAGAATGTATTCGACAAATAAAAGAATGATAAATCACCTTTTCCCCGTCTTAATTCACGAAGCAATCAATTTCAGGCGAGCAATAAAAATAATATAAACCTGCAGACGTGATGTCAATTGCATTTTTATGTTTTATTTCGTGAAGGGAAAAGAAGAACAACACATAAATAAATTTCTCTCCGTAGCGCGGCGAGGAAAATACTCCGGGAGTTTGATTACAACACTTTAATTCAATATCGAAGTATGCATAGAATTTATGCTCTTAAATACACTGAAGCGTCTAAAAGTTTTAATCAATTTTCGAACATGAAAAAGAATCTCTGGGTTTTCGTTCGTTCGTTTTCGGCGAAAGCCCGGGATTTATACCGAATAATACAACAAACAGAAGAAAAGGATTGCAACTTATAATTCAATCAGAATTAAAACTGATACTGGCCTGCATAATAATAAGGTAGAAAATATGGAAAGTTTTAATCCAGTTACTCATTTTCAATAACAGAAGGAGCTTTATGTTTATTTTGAATTGATATTGAAGTTAGACCAGATGAAGGGAGAGAGTTGAGTAAGTACGGGGCGAAGTGATTTCGAGGTGATTTCGAGGTGAATTGTGAAATGAAATAAGAGAAATCTCTTATGTTGGAGTCTATATGTGTCTGTTCATCTCCCAATTTTATTTCATTGAGCAATATGATGACACACGTTGTCAAATTAATCAATCACTTCCTGGGTTTCTCATATATCTGAAAACATTACAAGTATACATGGTTATGAATGGGTTTTTACCTTCCTTTACCAAAATTTTCATCAAAACCGTCGAATCATTCAAAATGCGTGATAATAGTCCTTTTTGGCAAGTGGAATTGTGTTGTAGCAGATTCTCTTCCAGTGTCATAAAGTCTTAAAGCTTTTGGAAGAATTGAGTGAATCATTTTACAAAGATTCCCACAAAAGTGCTAATGGAAATTAAAAAAGTATTATTTATCCCGGAAACTTCTGGAAGTCTTTCTCCTAGTATTAGAAAGCTCTCCTTGGTACGTGAATGTAAATTTTTCATACAATGAATTGTGTAGTGTTGTGTAATGTTATGTTTTCCCCGTGGGTGACCAATAATTGACTACATTGACTAATGAAACTTAGCTTTATTCCTCTTCAAATACAACAAACACATCAACTATTATTCGAAAGTCTATCGCTTCACTATATCGCTTCGTGTACTGCACTGTAACTTCCACTTAACTTTGTCGATATGCTCGTGGCTTGCGTTTATATATCGTAATCGAATGCGCTAGAAAATTTCGCCAGAATTTTATCGAAATCGGTAGCGTTATTGTCGTTGCATCTAGAGCGGTAGCGAACATCGTACATTAGCTACGTCACAATTGGTTTATGGCTACTAGTGGCGGCAGGCGTAATATTCTATAGAGCATGAATTACAACAGTAGGATATTTTTTTCAATTTCATTATGAATGTTTGGAAAAGTAATTTTCGTTCGATTGAACGATAGTAACTGTTATAGTAATCAGAAGACCTCCCCACTCTTCATATAGTGCGGACGTGAAAAGTCCTACCCTCTTAACTGTTGAAGGGGACCCAATATCAAGGACGGACAAAGTTTACGTATGAAAGTAAATAACTTCACATATCACCTAAAATTATGTTTTTTTTTAATTTTTTTCGGCATCTCATCCCGTTCTTGTTCGCCCTCTCTTTGGAACCCTCAAAGATTCAACATGGCTAACACCAATTCAAAGCACAGCTAACCAGTCCAAATTATTACCGAAACCATTCAGATCATTATGTGAGTGATTTGCCAAATACTGAAGTAAAAGTATAAACTCAAAAAGGTTCTTATGGCACATCAAAACAATGTTTCGGGACCAGGTATTGCGGTGCGGCAAAAAAAGGAGCATTATCGAGACACTTATCCAGATTTAAAAAAATGAACTCTGACATCACACAAACTTTCTGAATCTTTCACATTATGTTCTCTATGAAACAAATGTGAGAGATACGTTGTGAATGAAATTTTATATTTGAGATGCTGAGAAACTTCCATGATACAGGGTGTTTTCTAACTACGGTATAAAACTTCAGAGAGTGATTCCTTAGGTCGACTTAAGAAAAAAAGTTTTTATAAACATATGTCCGGAATTGCTTCATTACTGAGATACACGGCGTTGAAGTTTGAAAAAAACGGTATTTGTAAAATATCATGAATATCCTTACACCGATTTGGTTGAAATTTGCTACAGTTATTTGAAGTAATAAGGCGCCAATTTAGCTCGAACTAGATTGAAACTATAAGGTCCAGTGGAATCTCAGTGCGCACCACAGCCAACAATATTGAGAGTAAAAAAGAATGACACTGACTTTTTTGTAGTTTTGTGTTTTTTTTAAATTGAGCAACTAAAAATACAACTTTTTTGTCGCTCGTGTTTTCTTCATATCAAGCTTCGTTTTCGAGAAAAAAAAACACTTTTAAAAAGTACTTTATAAAGTATATTTCGTGACAAATTATTATTGTGTGCCATTGTATGAATCAACCACCCATAAAACATTCAATCTCGGGTGAAAAGCCCCTGGCAGTAGATAGTGAACCCCGTGTATGTGATATGTGTATAGAATTAGAATTGTTCATACGGTTTTTGGGTTGACTTCCAACTCCAGTGCAATCTTTCTGGTACTATTTGATGGATCATCTTCTATCGCATCAAGTATAGATTCTTCTAGTTCAGGTTTTGTTAGTTTCTGGTCATCCACCACCTGCATTTTCATTAAAACTTCCGGTTTTACATAATCTTGTATGTAGCGTTCTAAATATTTTAGCACATGGAATTACTCTGTTAAGATATCTGTCCTGGTAAATTCTTTGTACTTCTTCCGCATTTCCACCTGCTGATCCATAAGTAAAATGCATGTTAGGCATTCCAGCGTTAGGGAAATTATTCATGATGGAATCACTGCTAATTGGTAACTCTGACTTTCACTGGTATAATAACACTATCACTATCACTGTCAGCTGGTCTCCAAGCAGGTGTTAGTGATATGCAGAGTGGCTTCAATTTTCTTTCTCAAAATTGAACCTGGTTTTGAAGAAAACACAAGCTACGAAAAAGTTCCGTACTTTTTTTCCCAATATTGTTGGATGTGGTGCCCACTTATTACTCCAAACAACTGTAGCAAATTTCAATAAATCGTTGTAAGGATTTTCATGATATTTTACGAAAACCTTTTTTTCAAACTACAACGCCCTGTATCTCCGGATATATATTCATAAAACTTTTTTCTCTAAACGACCTTAAGAATTACCATCTGAAGTTTCGTACCGTATCGTAGTTAGGAAAAAATCTGTATATACAAAACCCATCACGATGTGTGAAGTAGCAACAATGTGACTCGATTATTTGCTCAGGAACTATCGTGACCGGTCCAGTAGTGTGTTAGCCTGGATGCGGTGACCAGGGTCTTCACGGTTCGACGAACTTTTTGCCGTGTCAAACCGCGTGTCGCGGCGCCCTCATCTATGCCAAATGTCGACTGGCCGAACTCTCGAGCACACGCTCAAATGCGTTACTCTGTCTGTATATTGACTTTGCAGTAATTGCATGTGCCCCGAAGGAATTCATAAGAGAAATATCGATGTGTTGTAATAAATCGGAATGGAAATAGTTTCGGGTCATAAAACCTAAAAATAGGAGACTAAGAAACTCGTAATATGGGTCATATTAAATAACTTGAAAACAAAACTCTATTGTTTCAACGATATATTTTTGAGCAAAAGAAGAAAAATTTTGAAGTTTTCATTGTGGTGTTGCAATACTTTTTCCTTTATTTTCCTGCAGGAAAAAGTAAAAAAGTTTGGATCAGGATAATTGAGGTTTCTGAAAATTGCCATGCGTTCCTATCACTGAGTAACGCTACCAAAATCTGATACATCCCTGTATATTTATGAGCAGGTGCTCCATTTCGCTGTGTATGGTATCTGGGCCTACTTTTAAGGTAAAGTTCATTCAAGTAGCTGTCAAAAAAGTAGACTAATATATCTTTATTTTATTATTCTGTACTAAATAGTTATAACCGAAGTCTAGGAACTACCTGAATATATTAAAAAAGTATTGTACCTTCTCGAACTGAGAAAGTTAGATCCGGATATCATCACATTTTGATAACAGTAATCAACATACCAATGACAAAACAAATTCTCGCTGGATCCCCTCACATCAATGCTTGAACTGTTCGATATTTATAGTGGACAAATTTTTGTTTTGAGGATCCTTCATACTAAACCTTAAGATAAATTGGAATAGTTGATAAGGTATCTTGGTAAGCTTCGCAATACTCCGAACTACAATTTCTGTGGCCTCGATAATCAAAATATTCTTTTTTAACCGTATTCTGGCTAACACTTGTTCTAGCAAAGTATAATTCGACATAGAAATCTATAGCTCTTGTCCACGAAATAAACCTTCAAGTAACACATTTTTTCACGTGAGACAATGGAATGTTATAGACAATTACAAACTTAAGCAAAAACGTCACTCGTTTACATCTGACTGAGCTACAGCTATCGTAATACTTTTATTTGAATTTAAGGACAATATCTCTGAGAGATGAAAATCACTGTTGAAGAAGCTACTGTGTTAGCGAAACATGTCGTGATATATTTTTCAAATAAAGATTGTGGAGACCAAATCGTGAGGTGTAGTTTATGAAATCTCTGAGAGACTTGGCTCCTGAGTGCATTGATCTAATCATTGACGAGCAATGGGAACCAAGAGTGCTTGTCTTTAGCAGTTCCACTCGACTCATCAAGGTGATCAGTGGAAATACAATTGATTATTATTTCAGTATGAATACAGTGTTTTGATTCGCAACTCTCACAAATGATTTTGTTTTTTCATTATCTTAAAAAATACGTTCGGTACTTTCCACTAGAAAAATTATTTCGTTTAAGTCAAAAATATGTCACTCAATTTTTGTTTTCTGCGTCTTGATGCTACTAGCTAAGATTTTATATCTCCAATATTAACCAAAATAATAGCTGTTCGCACTCAATTTGGATCAGCATAGTATCATTTATGACTGATTTTTCAAACCTCACGAGAGCTAGAATAGAGTTAGAGCTTGAACTTTGAACTTTGGACGGTTGTGTCTTGTTGAAATAAAGTCCTCAATCTGAGAGATCTACAAATTGACAAATTTCAAACGAAGTAATAATCTGAAGAATGTTTCCAAAGAGCACCGTTAATGAAAGAATCAGTAAACACTGATCTTCTCTCATGCTCTTATGTTGAGTCACTAGTTGTCTATCTGCGTAAAAATATCAAATTGTGTATGTGTGCTTGAACGAGATGCTAGTCAGAGCAGGGGAGTGAAGAGCAGTTGCTCATGTAACTCCAGAAAAAATTATGACTCAGGGAAAGTTTTTTCAGTACCCTTTCTGAAGAGACAGTTCTAGGTTTTCTGTTACATTAAAGTATAAAGTTTAGTGTATTGATAATACTTGTTTTTCGTCACGCTTTCATTGTATAGAGGGAGAAACTCCCGATTTAAAAATAGATATATGAAAACGTATGGCTGTGTCTGAGGGTCAAATTTTATGATGAACTCAATGGCATGTTTTTCAAAAATGTGCATTTTCGTAAAGCTGCTGTAACTTTTTTCTTGTAAAAATTTCTTGTTTCTATGAAAACATTTCCGGAACACTTTTTTATGTAGAAATCAATGGTGCAAAAAACTCATTTTTTTAAATGAAATATCAATAGTTATCGATGGAAACCTTTTTTTTTTAATGAGACACCCTGTATATTCCTGCATAACTTCAATAGAGCTTGAAATTATCTTCCAAATTCCAAAACAGTGTCACACTTGATGTTTCGCTAGGGTAATGTTTGAAATACAGAGCTTTTACTTTGGACGATGAGGCGATGAAACAGAATACAAATCTTCACTGTTAGCTATAAAATTTTGATTTTAAAAGTAAAGACGCTTTTCAATTAGTGGTTTTTGTTCAATTTTCAAACACATTTATACAAATTGGGGAAAATGCAGAAACAGCAAGCAGTTTGTATCACGAAAGGTAGTCAGAGAGAAGAAAACCATTCAGAGACATTTTCGTTTTAGGAGCTGTTGAAAATAATCTCAAATTTGAAAATATCAACAGGCCTACCTAAAACTAACTTTAGAAGGATTTGAAAAAATACAAGGTGTATCCGACAAGAAAAGTTCATCAACTCAGACCAGGAGATTTTGGACGCCGCATGACTTTTTTCCAGTGGTTCCTTAAAAGTTATGTGCGTGATTTTTTGTCAAACTGTATTTGAATAGACGAGGCTTATGTGAGCAGTGCCGGCTTTTTCAACCACTACTATAGGCTTTTCAACGTTGGGGAAGGTTGAAAGATCTCATTTTTAAATTGCCAACCAATTCTATATACTAATTGGAGCAGTGATGCAAAGTTATGCTTTTCTCAGTTCTATTGAACTAATTAATTTGGCAAAAAACGTTCAGAAAAGGTGTTGTATGTTTGTAAGAGAATTTGTAAGACATTTCAAACACCTTCTCTGAATAAATATGTTTCATTGTTCGTTCTTTAGCATCACTAATATTATTGTTGAAGTTTCATTTATCATTAATGAATATATTATATATTGTCATCAGTTTTATCGAAGCTAGGCGTTTTAATTACAGCTGTGAAAAGCTTTCTCAACATTTAATAGCTACTACTGAACAAATCGTTATGCGGTTTTCACCTTTAAGTTTGTTATAAAATTAGACCCTCAGATACAGCCATCAGTTTTCTCCTATCTAGTTTGTAAACAGGAGTTTCCTTTTAAAAGGGTCCAATATGGCTCACTCTGTACTTTATTATCATTATTTGGTAACGCTTAGGGTAATTGATATAAATATAATATTGTCAGCAACCCTTCTGTGCTGACCATATACTTCTCGGAGTACGTTGAAATGAAGATAATATTTTTATTATTATCTTTCGTTACCTTTACAGTGCAATATCCAATAACCTGTTCTTTTATGAACTTCAGTATTGTGATTTCTCAAACAAGAATTTTTTTTTGCCTTCTGATTGATTGTTTTCATTTTTCAGTTTGCAATTGAAGTGAAATTTTCCAGCTTCATCGTTTCAAGGATGAACGCAGACGATGGTGAGTCAGAAATCTCTTCATCTATACTCAGGAGAAGATTGTTTTCCACCGCAAACATAGCAGGCAGAGTGATTTTATCCCAAACTTCCCTGTTTTCCTAATCTACTTATTGACTTCAATCTCCACATGTCATATTAATACCGCTTGACGTGACGACAAGCAACGTGTTACCAATATGTTGAACAACTGCAAAAGCACGTCACTCGTGATAGATGTCCGGCCGCACAAAGATTATCAGATTAATTTCGAAACACTTTACTTATTAAATTAAAAGAAGGGAGACGGTACGACTATCCCTTCGCTTTTTCGCGAACGTTCACTAACTGACAGTTTATGATAAATTGAGGTCACGGCGAAATAGGGATCGGAAGATGAACGTTTTGTACAACGTATCGAGATTAAATATGGAAATGTGTTCTCATAGAACCTGTACACTATTTGTTTTCACGCCAATACAGAAAATTTGACAACGATATCTGGAGTACATCTAAAGGAACATATATTGTTTTCGTATAATGGATGAATAACACAAGTCTGAAAGGCTGCTTAGTTTTTTATGCGTAATTCTAATGTTTTTGGACGTGCTGAATCCATTGTCATAGAACGTCACGTTTTCTGACAATGTGAGTATCTTTTATGAAAATCATTAGTGTGATCAGCTCAGTTATGATCTTAAAACAAAAGGTAAGACTAATACTTTTTTATATGTATAATTGCGTAACAAAACATTTTTTCAATTAAAATACATTCAATAGTAAGCACTAAACGCATTTCTTTCTCCTAGTGACACTCCTTTTGGCATATTTTCCTTTGTAGAAAGCACCTGGAAGATATTTTTGAAGCGTTCAACAGTAGACTGCCATCTTCGAGACGCTCCATCTTCCCTGAAATCTTTTTTCCATCTTCTTAATGTCTTGATGAAATCGTTCACCTTGTTCTTCATTGACATCTCGTAAATTTTCTGACTGAAGCTTGGAATGGTTCTAACATTTTTTTGACGGTTTGTTTGTAGTTGTGGGTCTTTTTTATTGCCTACAAATTTATCTGCGACCTCTACGAAGACTATTCATCCTTCTCATTGAGGATCCATCATGGTTGTTATGAATTGTGGATCAATTGTGGATCAGCCATAACTAATATCAGGTCGAACGAAAACACCTTTCTTCAACTTTGCCTCTGAGAGACCTGGAAACTTTGATATTATGTTTTTGAAGAAGTGTCTATCTCTTGGAAATGACTTTACGAATTGTTTCATCAATCCTAGCTTTGTGTTAAGCGGTGGTAGAAGGACCTTCTTTTCGCCAACATTAGGCTCCCTTGTAGGCCAACACTTTTTAGTCCACTGATTTGCTTGGTTTCTACTCTACGACAGATACAAAAAGCAAGGAAATTAGGTAAACCCAGACTGTTGTTCGATCAACATGTCCAAGATTTTCAACCGTGATTTTAATATTTTAATTTGCTAAGAATCAATTCCAGGTTCTTGTATATTTCTTTGAGGTGTACGAAATGACTGACAGAAATGGAGGCATAGAAACTGCCATTGTGAAGCTGTACTGCTTTAAAGCTCCTTTTTAAAGCATCTATGAAAATAGGCCACTGTGCTGGATCAGACTGAACAATCAATTATCACTTGCTATCATCCAACTCGTGTTAGGAATTACACGTTAAAAGGCAAGACCTCGTTAGTTTTTAGCTCACACACGTTTCGGCATCTGAGCTTTGTCGTTCGTAGGGGTGCGACAGCTGGTTGACGAAAAAAAACAAATGACATATGACATGACATATTTGACATATTGAATGTTATGGCCTTCATACATTATAATAGTTATGATCTGTATGCATTTAAAAACAATAATAAAAATATTTTAATTATTTTATTTATTTATGGTTTCAAGTTATCCCAGAAAACCCCTTCTTTATAATACAATTTTTTGTTTTGCAAAATGACCTGACGTTCTGGAATTTTTTGAGTGATTTTCATGAAACTTGATCTTGAAGTTATTTGTAGTCTGAGTGCAATTCCAAACTAAATTCATCTAAATTAAAAATGATAATTTTTTTGTCCTATAAAGAATCACGAATATATTTTTTCAATTGTTTCAATCAGTATTTGCAGTGAATACCTTCAATATATTTGTAAAATCAGCCGGAAACTTAGTAATACATATAATGGAAATTTGACTTCGCAGTCGCTTTAAAAAAGTTTCGAAAAATGTCAAAGAAAGAAGTTGGACTCTCCATTTCGACTGTTTTCCATTTTTTTTTTTATTTTTCGAATCTTTCGCTCTATCGATCGATGTCAAATTTGACAACAAAACAAAGGCTATGATACTACACCGTTTAAGTACAGAGAGTTAGATTTAAATCACATTGAAATAAAAATAGAAAATGACAAAATTGAGCTCATTACTGAATTCAGATATCTAGGATTCATGTTGAACAAGCATCTATCAATGAATAACCATTTCACTTACATACAGAATTTTTTTTTGAAGAAATTATATTTTTTCACAAGAGAATCCCAACACTCAACTATGCAATCACGGATATCCATTATACAACCACAATTCGAATATTGTTCC
>WOGO01005543.1:0-12349 GCA_015342085.1 Leptinotarsa defecta | reverse complement strand
GAGTAGAGCAAAAAGAGCATACGTGGCTTATGAGCAATGTCGGAGGACAGTGGGACGCGCATGGGGTCTTTCACCCCGTGTGGTGACCTGGATCTACACTGCAATAATAAAACCTATGTTAACGTATGGAGCCATTGCATGGAGACCGAAAGTTGTACAAGCAACGGCCATCCAAAAATTATATCAAATACAGCGACTGGCTTGTTAAAATATCACAGGAGCCATGAGAACAACACCAACCGCGGCACTGGAATCAATCACGGGTCTGACCCCTCTGGATCTGTACGCTAAAGAGGTTGCGTTAATGGCCATGGTACGATTGCGCACGGCTGGTGTAATCTTTGAAGTAGGAATGGGTCAATTGAGGCTGGGCAACAAGTGATGCAGTTGAACTGCAGTGGAGTGTACTCCAAGTCACTAAGCATAAGGATTAAGTGGGGAATGGGAAGGAATACCAGCGTGGTCCAAACAGAACCGGCTGGTATCTCAATCGCCACAAAAGAAATAAGCAAGAAGGGAATTTCTGGCAACAACATAATAATCTACACTGATAGCAGACAAGCAGTATTAGCCTTGAACAGACAGCGTGTTACCTCAGGGCTAGTATTAGAGTGCCACCAATATTTAGCCAAAGCCTCGGTAGATAATAACATTATCCTGAGGTGTGTTAAAGGGCACGACAGGAGTGAAGGTAATCGCATTGCTGACTCATTAGCCAAGGAAGAGGCTGGACTGAGAATTTCAGGACCCAGTGGCACCCACGGCCTGATTACTTCGACAATTGCGGAACTAGTCAAATGTTGCACCCATGCTCAATCCTTAAAGAGATGAGATGGAATCAAAGGATATAATCTTGCCAGGATCACCTTGGGCGAACTTGGGAAGCTGGCGCCGAAGAAATATCTGGCGATGACCAAGAAAAATCTACGCCTTACAGTAAGATTTCTGACTGGTCACTGTCAACTAAGTAAACACCTCCATAATATGGAGCTAGTGGACACACCTCTATCCTGAAATTTTATATGCATCAACGCATTCTATCTAGCGTCAGCTTTTAGGGACGTAGCATTCTGCATTCTGCATTAAACACTTTCCGTTTCAATCACACAAATTTTACGAAAGAATTATATTGATAATTATTTGATATTGTTTTTTTCCCAGTATTCAATCAATGTGCAGTCTGAAACATACGGTTAAGTACAAGAAATTTCATTTATCGATTATCGGTGATGTTAATATGAAAAATGACGTAAAGTTTTCAATAATTTTCGAAGGTTATTGAAACAACAATAAAAGTGATAATTACCACTCGATATTCCTTGTACAAAAATGAACAGCGTGAATTTTTTATCATTCTTACATACTTGAGAAAAGTGAGCAAACTATTGAATTAAGTTTCTTCAAAGCTAATATTTTTATACATATGTCATGAAGGACAAACGGTTTCATTAACGATCTGAATCACTTCATATTTCACATCATGATACTCAGTTGACTTTATCGTCATCTCTTTCTGTGAATGAAAATGAATAATTAGAAATATAGTCGCAGGGAATGAATATTTTATTGAAATCAATGAAATCTGTTAGTCGGATAATTCTTCAACAAAATGTTTGATTTCTAATTTTTATATCCAGCAACGTGAAAAAAAATAGCTCAAAATAGTCAAGAATCTATGTGTAGTCGATTTTCTGAAATAGTTTCATTCTCTTTCCAAACTTCTCATGATTTCTGAGCAAAAATATTCAGGTTGTATACCTTATTTCAGTGAAATCAGTACCAAGTATGACCACAGTAGAATCTGCTCTGCTGATTCAGATGATCTTCCTGAAAATTAAAGAATGGTAAAATACTTGATCATAGTTTGGAATCTTCATATCACTATTCGTTAGCAAATATATGGTACTGTGAAAACGAATTGCGTTAAAGATTGTGATTTCTCAGTAAGCAATTTCGTGAAAATTCACAAAACATGTCGATATCAAATCACTATCGTGGAAATTTCATGAATTTTCACTTGAATCTAATCAAATAACTTTCTAAAATGAACTACATAAAATATACAGATTTTCCAGGTTTTCTAGAAATTTTACTGTTTTCACATGACATGATATCAACGACAATGAAGTTATTTATCATTGAATACAGAAGAAAAAATGTATTATAAAGAAGATTGGACGTCATTCTTGGTAACGAGTTATGTCACATGGACATTTTCCAAGAAGAACGGTTTTGGCTTTCTACTTGTCCATCTTCAGGAAGGAAGCAATCAATTTCAAAAAATTAACTTTTTTCAGAGATGTGTAGTTCATCAGAAGAAGTGAATTTTAGACACAACTTGAAGGAAAAATCCTTCTTGGAACAGCTACTTTTCTAAAAATATACCCGTTTCAAATCAATTATATTTTTCAGTTCAAAAAATACTGGGAATTCAAACTTTTCATGTATACTTAACTCAACTTTGATGACTTATTTAATGTGGGAGAAAAAAAAGGCTTCTCCATATGGAGAAACTAGATATTTATGATTGAACACTGAATTGCTTCTATCTTTGTTTTTGATATATGGTTTGTATATATGATTTGAAAATTTTTGAAAGACGTCTTCATATTAGCGAAATAATGAAATGATTGAATTTCTGTGGATTCCATTGTATTGAATGTTTTCTATACACAAAACTTACCTTATGATTTCTCTTGTAGCAGTCCATATACATTCTCCTCGTATAGTTATTCTTAGTTGCAATATAGCATGGGAAGGAAATATTGGCAAATGTGGGGGTTTGGTATGTGATTTCTCTAGGCTCAGTGAAATATTTTGCTTTGCTGGATCTATCTTTGCAAGCATCTGCCTCATCGCTGTTTGTAGCCAAGAATAACAGATTGGTATTGGGTATTTTATCAATGACATATGGCCTGAAATAGAAAAATGGTATGTTTAGAGTATTCGATGAAGAGTCAGATCGAAATGACACAAGGATGATTTTATTCGTCTGTGAAGTTTTTCAGCATGCTTCTTCTTCCTTAGTGTATAAATATTGAAAATTTGCTAAGAAAGGTATACAACAGTTTTAAATTACCCAAAGGTAGTAAGAAATCTTTATAATCATAAGAGATTCTTCAAGATGTATCTGTGGGAAGGGGGTGAGTGTAGGCCCACATCACTTAGGTCACATGTGACCCATTGTACATCCTCCCGAGGAGTTGTCCTCCTAAGTCATTGTCCATCCTGTCCTTTCCAGGAGAGGTGGGAGACATCTCCTTTATATCGGCAGGTGTAGGCCAAGACTCGTCGAACACACACTCTCTTATTGACAATAACTCCGGAAACTCACATTGGACATGCCTGTCAGTTTCATCTTCCTTTTCAAATATCCTTCAAAAAAGGGCGTGTCTACCAGCTCCATATTATGGAGGCGTTTTCTTAGTTGACAGTGGCCAGTCAGAAATCCTACGGTTGAGCGTAGATTTTTCCTGGTCATCTCCAGATATTTCGTCAGCGCCAGCTTCCCAGGGTCGCCCAGGGCGATTCTTTGATTCCATCGTATCTCTTCAGAGCTTGAGCATTGTCGAAGTCATCAGGTCGTAGGTGCCACTGGGTCCTAAAATTCTTAGTCCAGCCACTTCCTTGACTGAAAAGTCGGAAATGCAATTACCTTCACTCATATCGTGCCTTTCAATCCACCTCAGGATAGTGTTATTATCTTCCGAGGCTCTGACTGAATCTTGGTGGCACTCTAGTACTAGCTCTGAGGTGAAACGTCGTCTGTTCATGGCTAATAAGGCTTGTCTGCTATCAGTGCAGATTGTTATCTTTATGCCAGAAATTATTTTCCTGGTTATTTCTTTTGTGGCGATTGAGATACCAGCCAGTTGTGTTTGAACCACGCTAGTATTTTTCCCATTCCCCACCTAATCCTTGGGCTTAGTGATCTGGAGTACACTCCACATCCTGAGCTTTCTTTGGATTTTGAGCCTGCAGCAGAGGTTGTGCAGTGAGCGCTTCTCGCCATAGGCTCAGCCTCAATTGACCCATTCCTACTTCGGGATTTACACCAGCTGTAGGCAATCGTAACATGGCCATTAACGTAACCTCCAGCCCAGTAATTAATTCCATTGCCGTGGTTGGTATTTTCCTCATGACTTCTGGGATGTTTCAACAAGCCAATCGCTGTATCTGATATAATTTTCAGATGGCCGTTGCTTGTAGAACTTTCGGTCCTCATGTAATGGCTCCATACGTTAACTCAGGTCTTATTATTGCAGTGTAGATCCAGGTGACCACACGGGGTGAAAGACCAAATGCATGTCACACTGTCCTCCGACATTGCTTATAAGCCACATATGTTTTTTTTTGCACTACTCTGTAGGTGAGAGTTCCATATTAGCTTCCTGTCGAGGATAGTACCAAGGTATTTTACCTCTTCAAAGAAGATTAGTTTGCTTTTGAAGATTTCGGGAGGTTTTAAGCCCGATGAACTTATTTTCCTAGTGAAAAAGACCATCTCAATCTCCTTACACCATGTTTCTATCAATTTGAGCCCATTCTGCGCTCTATCTCACAGTGTGTTCACAAATTTGCCGATCTGCATAATATCTATGTCGTCTGCATGTGCAATTGTGTAGAATCCATTATTGTTGAGGTGATTAATCAGGATATCCAGAACTATGTTCCAAAGAAGGGGTGATAAAACCCCTCCCTGTAAATCTACTAGAGAGCATCTTGAGTATCCATTCTCCCACTACATCTTCAAGACGTATATCCCAAAAAATATTTTCGGTGAAATTGCAAATTTTTTCCCACGATCATGATATTATTCACTTTACAATTCAAAGAATTTGTGAATTTCAATAATTTCATGTTAATTTCCAGAAAAGTTCTTTGAATAATTTCAGGGCAATTTCTGTGTTACCACTGGTTGGAGTTGATCGAATTTCTTGAGAGAAACATGTAATTCAATGGTTGGTTTAGATTTCAGAGGGCAAGAAATACAGAGGCAATAATTTTGAAAATCAAAACTGAAAACAAAGGAAGGAAAATAATTATGTTCAGTGATTTTAGACCTATACAAGGCAGGTTTCCATTAACCGTTAACCAGCTGTCATACCCCTACAAACGACAACCCTCAGAAGTCTTAGCTTGTGAGAGCTGAGGATTCACGAGGTCTCACCTTTTAACTTGTGATTCCTAACACAGGATGAAGTCCATCATAAAATTTGAATGTAAAAGCTTCGAAATGGTTTCAAAAACTTTCGGAAAACGGGCAACAAATGATGGAAATTGCGAGTAGTGGAAGCTTGAAACAATGTTTCTCCTACAGTTACTCCACGGAGCATATTCATTTCAACTTCTGAAAATTTCCATTTAATATACTATTGTAAATCATGCCCCAAAGAAAATAACGCCAGCCGTTACTGGTAACCATAAACCAGTTGTGACGTAGCTAAGAGCGCGCGAATGTACGATGTTCGCTGCTGCTCTAGATGACACGAGAATAATGCTGTCGTCTTCGATGGAATTCCGAGCAATGTTCCGGGGCCTTCGATTCACAAATATAAGTGTCATTCACTCGCACATCGAGTCAGTCAAGTGAAAATTACAGTGCGGTAGGCGAAGCGATCTAGTAAGGCGATAGATAGTCTCAGTTGGAGTGTTTGGTGTATTCAAAGTGAAATAAACTTAGGTTTGATTATTGTTCAGTGTAGTCAATTATTGGTCAACCCACGGGGGAAACGTAACAATACTCTACTCTGTTTTACTATTCAACTTTCCTATTGGTCAAAACAGTGTTTATATTTGCCTTCACATCTTTCACTCTATCAAACTCAGTTTCTTTCAATGCTTCCTCCGCTTTCGGAAAAATGAAATAATGACAAGCAGCTAGATCTAGTTAGCACAGTGAATAATCCATCATAGGGATTCCATGCTTGGCCAAAAAGAGATCAGTGCTGCTGTATGGACTGGAACATTGTCCCGATGAAACTTCTACGAATTGCTCCTCCATAGCATTGGTCGATTTCTTTTCACTTTTTCATGGGGAGTAGCTGAAACCTTAAGATGATTTCTTTCATTCACCTATGAATTTCATGGATGTCGATAAAAACAATGGAGTTCTGTGAGTGAGTCATTTTCGATGCCATCTTTTGAAACCGTTTTTCATGAGATGCATTCATCCCCATATACGTTTAATAAGAGAGAACAGATCTATATTGAGAATTTTCCAATTTCCACTGGAAAGTTGACGTTATCACCCTGCTGACTTGGATTTATTTTCTACTTCACGATGGAGGGCAGATACAAAGTATAATACTCACAAAAGCTGTGGCACAAGTGAAAAAGCTGGTGAATGGAATTTGAAGGAGGTATGTCGGGCGACTTGGCAATATGGCATTTGACCTTGAGGCTAGAACCTAGTACTTGCAAGCGTAAGGATCGTCAAAATCGTAAGATTGAAAAACCATAAAGATCACAGGATCATAAAAATAGGAGAATCGTAAAAAGCATACGATCATAAAAAAGCATAAGAACCAACCTCTTATATCATGAAAACAGAAATATATTTGACACAAGAAAGAGATAGTCTTCGATGTGTCTGGCTGTAGTGTGGCTATTACAAATTCCTTGATTTTTCTTTTTTGGTTTCTGGAAATATCATTTCGATCAGAAGTTGTTTGGTTCAGTGCATTGAACCCTGGAGTGAGACCTTGTATTTCGTTATCAATCCTATTAAGGCCATAATTGGAAAGAGTAACTTATTCCAAAACATTGACATTCTAATTTCTTCATACCTCGATCATTTATTTTCAACAATGATTCAGAATTTTTTGGTAATCAATTCATTTCAAGGTTGGAGATGCAAAACCCTATTGATAATCTCAAGTGAACAATATTTCTTTTTCTACTGGTATTATGGAAGTGTCTTTTATCCAAGTATAACTCAGTTGGTCTACAGTGACAAGTGTCGAAAAGAGATACAGTATTCCTGGTAACTTCTGTAGATGGCGTCTAAATAATAGTTTTCAATTTGGTAATCCTTTTCAGCACTTATGACTGGATTTCCATAAAAATTAAGCATCGACCTGCGCATTTTCCTCCGCAAATCAAGATTTAGTGATTCCAACTGGGCACATGCACCACTTTCTTGTTCAATATCAAGAACCGAGTGGGTAACGTTACGTAAACCAGCCAGGGAGTATATAGAACATCACCATGCAATTCATCTGTGATTTCTCATTAAAAATTACTGATGTTTTCGAAGAGAGCTAGTTTCAACAAGATGGCTACTGTTAACTGAATTATCATGGAAAAATGCATAGTAAAACCGTACTTACCAACTACATACAAACTTGATGCCTGTCCTGAAGGGACTCGTAGGAAACTTCTGGTGTTTATTCACGTTGAACAGATATCTTTCCTGGTCGCATGGGGTCGGTACTGTTTTCACAATTTCTAGTTTATTGAAAGCTATCATGTCTGGTTTGTTACTTATATATCTGGTATCATCAGATACTACCAAATTTATGAAAAACAAAACCAAGTTCACCAACCAATTTTTCACAGAGGCAAAATGGTCCAGTACCTGAGAACATATTGAATTGTGCAAATGATTGGTAACAGACAATTTTAAAAATACTCACGATAAACACAGTGGAAGCTGTAGTGGGTTTGGATGTAGCAGCGCTTCTAGCGGCTGCCTCTTTCGCTGCTTTTTTTGCAGCAGCCAAATTTTCAGCTGCTTTTTGCTTTCTCTTCAGTACTCTTTCCTCTTCGGGCAAAGGCTCGGGAGGTTCTTTTTGACAGATAGCTTGATAATCAAACATTCTTGTAGTGATGTAGACGCCATCTTCTATCAAATCATTCATGATGTCTGGTCTTATGTCTCCTAGATATCGACCTATGTACTCTGGTTCGTCGCTGAGAACAATGTAGGCATTGTTATCCAGTATGTAACAGTCTAACTCCTCCTGCTTGCATGTTATCCTGCATTTTTCATCACTTCCACACTGGAATTTAGTGAAAGGATCGTAATCTGAAGAAATCGTATCAGTTTTTTTGGCAAGTAAGTGACTTGAATTTATAGCAGTATGATGAATTTTCGTGACTCTCGACCGACGTACTTTTTCTTTCCAGATGAAATGATCAGATAGTTGAATTATTTAAGAAATTATAATAGTAGAAAAAAAATTCAATATGCTTTCATTTGCATTCATTTTTTTTATAGTTTTTCAATTTCCACAACTACACAAACAGTCTTATGCTTCTTCCATAAGTTTTTTGAAGTAGTTCAGAAACAAATCGTTCACCAAATTGTATAAGATCTATACTGAATCAGTGAATCACTTTTTCCTGTTATTATCAGTGATAACTCTAATATAGTTATTAAACTGCGAAAACGGACAATTTTTTACCTTCCATACGGAAATTTATAAAAAGGAAAGCTACATGAATTTTATTTATTTGAAAGATGTTTGAGGATGATTTATAAGGAAATGGTGTTTAGGAAAACCATCTGTCTTCTAAATCTACAAATAATGATGTTTGGCTTCAATTTCTTCTTAATATCACAAAGAAAATGTGATCTGTACCATAAAATGTTATCTGTTGCAGTAGGAATAGTAGCTATTTGGGGAGGTATTCAGGGATGCCAAATTCGCACATTGTTTCTTTCCGTCAGCTAACATTTCCAAGCTGCAGTATTGCCAACTTTCATATTTGTTCCTCTCAAAATCACCCATAACCATGAAAAAATATCACAAAAAATGAAGAGTGATTATGTTGATTCTCCTACAAGTCCTCAACAATTTCATCATAAGATGATTGATCGTATAAAGAACCTCATTACATATATCCTTGAAGACATACAATCTTTCAAACTTGTACTAACATAAATCATATTCAAATATCACCTGTTTCCTACCTTTGTAGTTATCTCATTGTATATTTCATACATTTCTCTATGATTGAACTGCAAACCAACAACTGCTACTGGAGTCTTCAATTTTCCTTTTGAAGCAAAAATTGCTTTCGTGCTGGAAATCATCGTATTGTTTTCATATCCTGGAAGAAGTTATTCATATTTTCATATATAACATACACTGTATATCATGTAGTGGAAAAGTAAAGCTATATAGGGTGTAACTAAATAAGTGTAAAACATTTGAGAAGGTGATTCCTCATCGAAAAACAGATAGGATCTGGAATACTCCCTCCCGAAGAATCTATCAAAGATCCAGGGGTGACGTTCGACAGCAGGTTAATTATTAATTAATTACGATTCACTGAAGACCATATTATCCAAAATTGAACAAACCATCATCTAGCTTACTGTCTTCATTTCATGTTATTCACAAATGATAATCAATTAATATGTCATCTTTTTTTTCTTAGTTCAATCATATATGTGAATCTATTCCTCAAAATTGTCAAATCCATAATATGTCAATATTTTGTTATATAATATATATAGTTTAAGTAGCCTTTATTTATACTGCATTATTATATTATATATTGTTCTCTAAATGGATTAATCTGTTGGGAAATACATTTTGTTTTTCTTTCTTTCCACAATGTTTACAAACGTTTACAAATTACTCACCAGAAGTTTCGAACGGCACAGAGTAAATGAATATATCTTCATTCTCAAAATTCAGTTCCACAGCCCTTCTATACCAATCCTCATCGATGGCTCTGTTATTCATCTTAGCAAAGCTGTCTTTATCGGTTTCTTGGATGTGGTCTTTATCTACGAAATTCCTCCACCTCGTCAAGCCTGAATAGGTGGCCAAGAACACTTTGTGTACTTGATAATCCAAGATGTATTTGTCATCTTCTCTTTTGTCAATTCCTCCATAGTCGTCAAACCATTTTGTTACTTCCATGTCGTAGTATAAAGATTTCAGGAGTTCGGCTACAAAAATGAATCATCTCATCGTTTGTTTCTCATCAGAAGTGATCAACACTATATTTTTTCCCATTTGAGCAATATGATATTTGAAATATTTTAAATATTCAACTTGGAATGGTATCGCACATCAAGAAGAAAGAGAGTTTCAAATGATGATACTTTCTTTCAATACAGTTTGATGCAAATTCAGTACTGCTGCTTTTAATGAAGTTGCACATACTTTCACAAAATAGTAGTACTTCAACTCTGATTGATGATGCAAAAAAAATTGAGATGGCATATTTGAAATTTTGAGTGAAATGTCTTCTTGTGATGAAAATCTGTAATTAATTTTGTTTTGGCTCTGAATTGTCATCGATATAGTCACTTGAAACAAAAATTGAATCTGTACAGAACATTGAAGGGGCCCAAGGGAACCACCCCTTGAAAGAATTTTGGGTTCATCTGGACTTGTCAAATACTTCTCAGCAGGAGCTTTCAGGTGAGGAGTTTCTAAATTTTTCTCCATTCTGTTCTTTGAATATCCCTGCTGAACAGTCGGGAGAGTGAAGTCAGGTGACCTGAAACGCCATCAAATAAAATCATGCATTTCTCCTGATGGATCACTGAATTTCAGATTAGCATTAGCAAAATCAAGAAGTCATAACTAATCAGTGAGTTGTTTCTTGTTTTATTTGATCATGATGTATATCAGAACGAGTGCTGAGAAAATAATCTCCGCTTGTTACTTCCATTGGTGGTTAAATTATATCCAATTTCGGCGATTCTTTCTTGAGTTAGAAGCCTCACCGATTCAGTGATCAAAGAACGAGACAGGATCTTATTTGAAAGGATGACGCAATTCAGTAGCTTACAGTATCTGTTCAGATACTCACATTTTTAAAATACAGTTGAAAAACCTTTCAGTAACAAGGAATTGTCGTCCAAAACTGGAGAAAAAATTATCAATATGATCAATAGAACAACTGGAGTCCCACAAGTTGAACTGGAGTCAGATAGGAGTCAGTATCAGGAAATTACATCAGCATTGTTGTACTCTATACGCTCTTTACAGAAAGGAAGCCGAGGAAAACTTGATACACAATTACTAAATTCTAGACAACTGGTAAGATATAGAAATATTCAAGCATAAAACAGTTTCAACAGGTACGACACTCCTAACCTAAATATAACATCCACTTTGGCACTAAGCTTCTATTATATTTGTTTTGAAAGTTTTTGAATGATGAATGTTTCAAATCACCCTCCTTTAGTTATTTCAGATGTTTCTAGATACTGAATAACTTGC
The DNA here is from genome assembly GCA_015342085.1 of Leptinotarsa defecta. Lineage (NCBI taxonomy): Eukaryota > Metazoa > Arthropoda > Insecta > Coleoptera > Chrysomelidae > Leptinotarsa > Leptinotarsa defecta. The sequence continues at coordinate 1,157 of WOGO01005543.1, read as the reverse complement.
CACTGAAGCCCTCAAAAACTGTATGGGTATCAGTAAGTCATAAATCGAGTATTGCATTTGTAGTAAGCAAAATGAATATATCAAGAACTTACATTTCTCGTTACTGCTGAAAGCGTCTCTTATTTTATCTTCGGGAGTAGAACCTCTACACCGTTTGCAGTATACCCTGTAATAAGGTGAATATTATGATGTTTAGTTGACGAACATAAGCAATATTGTTATTATCACAGTCGAAATATTGTAATTCCTTGCAAACATCTGTGAAGTTTCTTATGATTTGTATATTTCAACATTGAGTTTTCAATTGAAAAGACATTCGTTCTGAAGTTTCTTGATTGGTTTCAATGAGAGGAATGTGTGACAATTTTCCATAGTGATATTAGATATTGAATTTTGAAATATATTTTTGGGAAAAAAGTTTTTGGCTTTCTACTACTCCATCTTGATACAAAAAAAAGAAGTATGAGGGAGTCTTCCAAAGAAAGGAAGGAAGTAACTCTATACATGGATGTGTGGATCATGCAATATACTGATGGAAAATAAATCATTTCAAAGTATTTCAGTGGTACAACATTTTTTATTCTGAATGAAATTCCAATTGTTCCAGTAAGTTGTCTCCATGATACATTTTCATTCAGAATAATACCAAGAAATTCAGCATTGAGAAAGTATTTGATAGTTTCACTATGGAATTTAATCGGATCTGGAATATTTCAATCGATTATTTTTGAAGTCATTTGATTTCCGGTGGTATTTGGAGTGACTTCAGATGAAATGCAAAATTGTAAACATCAAGTACACACATTGAATGAATATCGAGAATTGTGAAATTGCTGTGACTTGAAAGATTCATTATGAATCTCAATGCAAAATGGAAATTGAAAGATACTAAGTCATTATAGTTATTTATGTATCAAGGGAATTAGGAGGGCCTTAATTACCGATGGCAAAGTTTGCGTCCCGAGGGCCTCTGGCCCAAGGGACAGCAATTGCCTGAGGTTATTAAGGCTCATTAATTCCCGTGGTACATAGATAATTTTATTTCTGACCGATTTCAATAAAATTTTGTTCATTTTTGAAACGGAAAAATGTACCAATTCATTACCTTCCCGGTATATTTGAATCAGGTACCGTTGATTATAGTAGAGTTTTCTTGT
>WOGO01005542.1:0-12349 GCA_015342085.1 Leptinotarsa defecta | reverse complement strand
GTTTTACCGTAAAAATGGGTTGTTCCATCACGAGTGGCGGACAGTGTATATCACGTTGGCCAACTCCATTTAGGTGGTACGTGCATTTTGAGCATTTCCATCAATTATGAGAGATTCATCATTCTACCTCAATTATTACGGAAGATACGCGGGTGTTTCCATGAGAAGACACACTGTATAGTAATTACCTACCTGAACAAATTCAAACTTTCAATACAACTTTTTATAAACCTATTGAGGGAAATTTAAATTTAATCGGATTGTTTTTGGTGGCAAAACATCAACTATCAAGGTTTCGTAACCCAAGAGTATACCAATGGCCTAGTGTTTTAAATAAAACGTTACCTCATGTAAACAACAATTTTCGAGACTAGATTCCAATGGAAAAATAAGCAGTTATGTTTCCATTTATCAAGAGGCGAAAGTATGTATTCAGAGTCATGACTTAGAGAACAGATTTTAAACATATTTTTTTCAAACAGATATCATGTACCTATGAGTGTCACCTATGATTCAAGAATAATTACAACTAGATGTTAATTTCATAGCTGTCAGTTGAATCGCTGTTAGGAAAAAGCGTTTTATGGCTGTTTTGGTGGCCTAGCCTTGAATTTTTTTATATTTTATCGGTTTGAAGGAAATAATAGACTGAAAACTGTCTAGGAACAATCATGCGAACAACGTTCTCTAAGATAAAGAGGATTCGTATACAGGTCATATTGAACATATATTGTACCAACTATTTGACTCAAGTTGTAGAAATTACAGTAATTTACCTGATTAGGATAAGAGATGATCTAAAGGTTGAATTGAATCTTTCACAACTATACGTTTGAGTAATAAAAGAAACAGCAGTGTGTGTACGTGAACTTTATAGATTATGGATCCCTCTGGGATTAATGTCGGAATACGGATCATGTCACTGAAATAGCTGAGCCAGTTTCTTAGAAATTTGTGAATATATCAGCAATATTTGATGTTTTATAAAACTCAAATTAAACCTGTGAGGGATATATGTCAGAAGTACTCGGCAAAACAGCTACTCATCGCTTCGATGTTCAACTGAACACACATAGAACTACACTACAATATAACTTTTGAATCCAGAAAATAAATGTGCCGTTTAGAGCCCATTATTCAGTTTACCTTTTAGAAAATTATTTATTAGCTTAGCCTTTGATTGGCTAATGCCATATTCAAGCAGTTGGAAATAACTTTGACAGGCCTTACTGGTTCCACATAAACCAAGTTATCTTAGGTTTATGCAGCTTTTGTGTGAAACTGTGCGTAATACATTTCTTCATTCAGCAGTATGGCTGGATGTTTCCACCAAAAACACTCTGTCATCAGCTGGAAAAATGAATATTCTACCAAAAATAATCCGTGTATCAATTGGCAAAATGAATACAATGGAATTATTACCTTGGCCAGTAAATATGTTTCATCATCCGCTTTTCTTAAGAAAGAATCTACATGTTTTCTAGTCAAACCATTGGTTTTCTTAGCTTGGTATCCTTCAGATTTCTGTTTCAGAAAAACCAGCAGCTTTGAGAATTTGCTTATATCTAAGTTTTTCTTTATAATTATAACAGCTTTCAACATTGAGTAGAGAGCCCAAAGTGACGAAGATTTATGAGTTGCAGATTTCTTTTCAAAGTACGTTAGTAACGTTCTTTCATTTATGTCTTCGATATTGTTCTCTTCGAGCCAAGATTTAAATCTTGAGTAAGTAGCTTCATATTGAACCTTCGACTTCTCAGGTAATATTGCTTGTTGGGGAAGATCTCCATTTTCGTCGAAATCTGAAAATGAAGCGGTATTATTTTGAAACACTGATTCGAAATAAGTGAGGAAATTTTGTGGAATTTCAATTCATAGAAGATAAATCAACTGAAATACTACGCGTTTTCGGTTTTTTTTCTCCCGTTTCCACTAAAGGTTTTTCTTTTTTGAACTTTTTGCTAGCTTGTAAATAATACTAATTAAGGATTGGACACATTAAAGATTGAATGAACATAAATAAACAAATAAGACAGGATCTGTGCACAGGGGGATATTACAATCAGTGAAATCTTTGGAGAAAATATAAAATATTCAATAGTATTTCTAGGCAGTGGACTGATATCTCAGTAGCAAGTCCTGATGATGCCATCTGAGATGATGTCGACCTTTAAAAAAGAATACACAACAGATAATTCCACACCCGGAAAAATAATTCCACAGTATGTAATATATACTCCCTAGAAAACTAAAGTTGACCTGTTTCAGGTTTTTTTCAATCCCAATATTCATTCAGGGTGGCCTATTTTGAGTGGAATGTATACATGATACAGATTGTGGTTTTATGAGTTCATTTGATATGACTTCATGGCACTCTTGAAAGATGCACACGCAGACCACCAATTAGCCTTCATCAGTACGGTGAACAGTACCGTGAACCACACAGATGCACCGATTCATTTTTATATACTGGATCTGGATGTCAAGCAGGACGAAACGAAGGTAGCGGAAGCTGCCTCCGTGGAGACTTTAGATATCATTTAACCGTACAGATTTGTGTTTCAGAATAGCCAAGTGGAAGGATGCGCAACACTTGCTTACAAAAAGATGCTTTGGGCGGAAGCTAGCCACACATATGTGGTTCTGGTTAACAGATCTTGTATTCGCATTTCATTAGTTCGGACTTGCATTGTCTAATATGATATAAATTGATTTGAAATTCCTGAAAGAATCTGTAAAAAATTGAAAAGATTAGCTGAAAAATAACAATTATATTAAACAAAAAACTGAAATTAAAATTAAATGAAATACAAGCAATAACCAAAAAATAAAAAACATTGAACTATCAACACGAGATGTAAATTAAAAGAATTATTAACAAGAAATGAAAATTATAAATTTGAAGATTCCAAACTAAGTTACTTCACAACGTTTCGATTGTTAGTATCCAGAATCGTCTTCGGGGTAATAACTGGAATTCGAGTGCTTTCACCCGTCTCCTCTTCCCTCTCTCCGATTCATAGGTTTTAGTGGGAGCTGACCGTTTGGCGGGAGTTGGTCGTGTTCCGCTTGATTATAGGTTTCCATACGTTACGTACTTCTATGTTAGCTTGGCTACATGCGTTATTGGACAACATATATGCGACTTCTTTGAATTTTCTTCTAAACCAGTGTTCCTTCTTGTAGATTATTTCAGCCTGAGACCACTTGACGTTATATTGATGAGTCCAAACATGCTCTCCTATTCCTGATTTGCTGGTTTCTCCTCGCTGTGTATGTTTCTTGTGCTCGGCAATGCGAACATTTTCAAAGGTCAAATCTCGGAGGAATAAGTCCAGTTATCATCCGAAAACAATTGTGGAAACAAACAATCGAAACGTCGTGAAGTAACTTGATTTGGAATCTTTTAATTTTTAATTTCCATTTCTTGTTAATAATTTTTTTAATTTTTCTCGTATTAATAGTTCAATTTTTTTATTTTTCGGTTGTTGCTTGTATTTTTTTTTTCATTGTAATTTCAGTTTTTTGCTCAATATAATTGTTATTTTTCAGCTAATCTATTTATTTTCTACAGATTCTTTCAGGGATTTCAAATCAATTTATATCATATTAGACAATGGAAGTTCGAAATAATGAAATGCATCACGAAACATTGTCAACCACCTTCAAATAGATTTTGTATTGACAAAAAAAATACCAAATCATCACGGAAGCAGCTAATAGCTGCGTGCGTGACATCCGGGTCCGTGAAATCATACAAATGTAAAGGATATCGAGTGTCTTGATATGAGTACAAGAGATAATTTCTTCGGGCATATCATACTGGAAAATGCAAACTATTGGCATGTGTTCGGAATATTTGGCTCATCATCAGAATTTAATCAAGTGTATGAATGGTTTTTTGACTTCGCTACTTCCACACCCTCAAGCGAGAATGATGAACTTCGAATGATGAATTTTGTGAAAAAGTACATTCAAAATCTTAATGTGTTCAGGTCGTTACTAGTTAGTTCATTAAATATTCTAAATGATGACCTCCTGCGTTCATAATGAAGATTTTGTTCGCACTGTCTGAAAGGTTTTGTTCAAAAGTAATAAGTAATCAATTAAACAATTTTACTATAAGATATACGTGAACCTGAGTCTTGTGGAATAGAGAGTAAGTGATTTTATTTGTGAACCACAGTTAATTTAAAGTACCATTCATTCGTTAACAATTGGACATCCATCAATATATTATAATAATAATAACGAATCTCTTTGTGAGTTTCAGAACATTTTTATTCATTTCAATTTGACACAACTCAGTTTTTACGTGGAAGTTTTCCAAATTGAAGCCAAATTTTGGCACAGCACCACGTTCAGTGGCGTTCGGTAATGGCCAAGCACTATCCTCAGCAGCATGTTCTGTCGCATTTGTTAACAGTCAAACACCATGTCGACGAATTTTTTTTTCGCGGTAACCAGTGTAGCTTTGAACATCCGATAAACCAAGAACAGTAGCCACTCTTTTAGGAATATTACCAATTGTGTTGTTACCGTGTTACGTGGAAAATGTGTCAATTTACTGGTAGTAAATTGACACATTTTCCATTTTTGTAAGCCAGAAAGAAACGATCATACAGATTTGCGCTGGTCGTAGATTTTTGTATTTGCATATGATATCTACTAAGTTCAATTCATGATCCGTTTCAGCCAGTATAACGAATTTTCGGTGAGATTGATTTATGCTGATTAGACAAAAGGAACCTTCGCCTTCCACCTCAGCCACACGAAGGTAAACTAGTTTATCTACTTTGCAAGATACTACTACTCCAATGATTAAAACAACCTCAAAATGAAGTAAAAAAGGTCATGATGAATAAACAGAATGAAATTATGAAGAGCAGGATTATCCTTTGTTGAATTATAGTTAAAAAAAAGCTCAAATTCACTTTCTCGAGTTAAGCAAATAGTTATTGGTTTTTTATGTCCCGGAGTATCATTATTTTTCTCAATAACTATATGAAAGGGATTCAAGAAGAAGAAGGAAAAGTATCAGCAACTTTCAAATCCATTTCTGCAATTTAAAATAATCTAATTCAAATATTTATTTCGATAGTCAAAAATTCGCACACAAATAATCATCGTATTCTGGCACTGAAAGGATAGCTGAACTAGCAGCATTTTTGTACTGGTGAGGAAAATAGTTTTTAAAATAGACATATTTTCTTCAGCAATTCCAAGTTTTACTTATTAAATTCAGGGCACTTTTTCTTTCACTTGTGAACCATATATTTTCAGCAAATCAATCAAACCAGTTACAAAATTTCTCAATAGAAGTAAAAACTGGAGCCTCTGGCGTAGAATAAATCAAAAAACAAGCAATTTCACCAATCACCAGAAATACAATACTCTCTTCTTTTTCAGGACATGATGAAATCTTCCAATTTGGTTGCTTAAATGCTCGTCGAGAAAAGTATAGTATTTACAGTGATTGGGAAAAAATCTCGATTTAGACAAAACTTCTTCCTCAACGATTCTACTTTCTCGATTATCAAATATCAATGACGAACAAGGTCGTAAATCTGCAGCGTGCAAAAGCAGTAGTCTCACTCAGGTTATAAATGAACAATCAAGAATTTCTCACCCAGATGGAAAATTTTCTATTTTTCTAGATCTGTATTCAACAACCAATCCGGAATTTCATACAACCTCCATAAAGACTGTATTGGGGTTGTCTGACCATACAAGCAACAGAGTGCTTTAAAAATTATCACCCATAGTGCACGTGATCTACCAGGCAAGGCTGCTTGTACAGAACCGCATTAAGGAATGACGAAAATTTTATTTTTTTTTTAATAATATGCGGGTGGGTATTGGTAAAATGTTTAGGTATGTAAGAACACAAACTAACAGTTTTCTCAGCCGCATCAGTACTTTACATTTTGAAAATTTTTAAACTTTAAAGTACCGTATATGTACACACCACATGCGTTAAAACGTAACTCACCACTTTGACCATGTATCGATATACTTGAATAAATTTCGCCAGCCGATGGCAGTTGAATCTGATTGGCTTGTTTATTTTACCTAATAGATTCAAATGTGTGTGGTGATCACGCATCTATAATGATTTGTGTTACTTTCTTCATTTGATGGACAGTGAATCACCAACGGATGGTGGATAATGAGCTAAACCCTTAAAGTCTGTAAATGCTGTTCAACTGTATGGGAATATCTTCTGAACCATTTCCGAACCTTCTCATGACTGATCGTTTGTCCCATATGTATTTATTCCTTATGAAATGAGAAGACCTTCTTACAACCCATGGTACAATAATTGATATGGTTTTCGTCAGCAAAGATCGTCATGCAACCTTTCCATATACGAATATGATAGTTATCTAATGAAAGTTCGATATTATTATCGATATAGCCATCGATTGTTCTCTATCGAATACCTTCACTATAATCATTAGTATTACCCAGGGATCCATTATTCCTGAAAATAATTTTTTGTCATACACCATGCATCTATTGGAAGATAGCCAAAATTCAATATTTCACTTTTTTGAACAAAGCACACTTGTATCTCGTTTCCATTTAGATATTAATGAAAATCTGGAGGAAATAATAACTTAAGATATCAGTAACGAAGTGGAATTTGTTGCTACCAAAATCCAGGCATCTGTTCTCTCTACAAAAGTGTCGTTTATTTTATTTGAAATAACTAAAGAAGCTCATCATGAATTTGAAATACTAGTTTCAACGAAAAAAATGTCCTTACCTCAGCAACTATGAATGCTTCAAAAAGTTCGAATATAACCTTCTGTATTATGTACATAGTATCATCTCTGAGCATTCCCTGATGCTATTTACTCAATACACCCACCCACTTGATATAAACCCAAACATCACAAGTAATTAACTTTGATAGCCTGTGTCTTTTATCTAAATGCTTTCATGGAAAGTATTCCAGTGAAGTTTTCAATTTGATTCACAGCGAGCAACATATAATCTCCGTTGTTTGGGTCGGTTGCGTTTTGTACACGAGATGAAACTGTTTCTAGTTAACAATCTTTTTCTTATACGAAGGTTTCATACACATGGTCGAGCCGCATTGGAATCAATGGAGTCCCAGGTACACTGTTGTTTGAGTTGAATCTTTCTTGCACTGATGAAAGATAATCTATCCGATTAATTTCGGCATGGTCCTGCTGCTGGATGAACGAGAAACATCTGCGAGACTACCCTTTGTAAGGGAGGTATCTTGCATGAATATAAGTAGGATATAATGCAATGTACAGGGTGCTATCGAATATAATTCAATGTACAGGGTGCTACTGGCCAGAAAAGAAGTTGTTTTCCGGCAGGCATTTACCAGAACCTACCGTGAAAGTAAGTTGGGAGGGATGAATATTTTGAGATACAGTAGAATTCATACATAACGACTCCGCTTATAACGACTATCCGTTTACAGCGACGATAATGTTTACTCAAGTTTAGTTTCATATTTACTTATTGAGGAAATATACCGTTTAGTGCGACTCCGGTTTAAGCGACCAACCGCTTATAGCGACCGTTTTTCATGATACTACATCCGGTTAAAACGTCGCGTAATGTTTTGTTTACACAATCTGCGCACCAATACCTCGGTGCACTCCTTCTTCTTAGGTACGTCTCTTGATAGGTACTACTAACAGGTAGTATTCTTAGGAACCTCTATTGATAGGTACTACTAACAATATTGATTTTACGCCAGAGGTTCCAGTATGAAGTCTTTGTCACTTGCTGTAAGTTCATAAAGTTCGACAAAATGAATTCTGTGAAGCGAAAGTGTTTTGCAATTGAAGAAAAAAGTGCAATATCACACCGACCAGAAGCCGGTGAATCAAATGCTGCCCTCGCAAGGGAGTTTGAAATTTTCAAATGCAAACGTGTGAGGACTTCTCATGAGCAGTTGGATAAGGCATTGTTACAGTGGTTCAAGCTTCAGCGCGACCGGAGAATACCCCTTAATGGACCTCTGCTACAAAAGCACATCCCCATATTACAGACTTGAAAAGCATAACGCTGGTGTTTTTGCCTCCAAACACGATATCAGTGTTGCAACCCATGGATCAAGGGATTATTCGAACTTTGAAATCACATTTTCGTAAAAACGCTAACGACGCGAATAGCAAAGATAATGACGGTGATGATGCCGCACCAGAGGAGATTTATCCAAACTGCTGCGGAAACGCTCAATTTGTTTGTTCAGACTAATTAAAGACTATTAAAGTAAAGCATATGTGATTCCTATAAAATGTTTCATTCACCTATCGATCAGCAATCCGAATAGCTAAATGAACTAATGTACACTTTACTATTACAAAATTAATCCGTTTTGTGCGTCGTCCGGTTGGTACGACATAGTATATCAGGTCCCTTGAAGGTCGTTATATCCAGATTCTACTGTATTCCAAATAGGCATAACAAATAGCTCGCAACTTTCTATCATGGAACTTACCCTGCTCCTGAATTAACACACACTCTTTGTTTACAACGTTCTTTATTCCTAGAAGAACCATGTTTGTTTTTCCTTGAACATACATCACATCTGCCGCAGTCCTCAGTTCTATAACATCCCATGCATTCTCCACATTTTTTCATCTTTTTATCTGTTTTATTTTCGCCGCGATCTTTTCTTTTCCTCGACTTACGGTCTTCAGCATTAATTTGAGTTGGTGCTGATTCATCTCGTTCTCTCTTAGTTTTCCAACGAGTAATCAATGAGGGATCTTCTTCTTTACAGCGAATACAAAAATACTGTTTGATTAACTTTGCTTCCTTTTCGGAGATTTTCATACAGTCTCCATGATACCTGGAATATTGTTTGGACATTTTTGGTACCAAGAAGATGTGATAATATTAAATAAAGTAATGACCTCACCATTCTTCACAAGCGTCACAGGCTATCATGAATCGAGAAGAATCAGAAGACCTACAAATGCAATAAGCTTGACCATCCTGTTTTAAAAGCGTATCGATCTTTGATTGTCTCTCTGGTAGCAGAAACTGTTTGGCAATTTCTTCTCTCTTCATAAATAAAAAATCATCAATAAAAGCTGGAATCAGTATAGAATACTTACAGAAATATCTTTCTTTCGTGACATGTTTGCGACTTTCGAAAGAATATTTTATAGAAACAGATTTAGCAAAACACCAGTATTTTATTATTCATAAAAGAATAACAACACTGCAACTAAGTGTCAACGTCAACCGTTTTAACCTACAAATTTTCACAAAAGACAAAGCTTTTGTGACAAGTGACAACGCTGTCAGTATTCGGAGTATGTTCCATTAATCGGTGTAGTTCAGCAAGCATACCACAGTTGATATATTTGTTTGTTTAAGGGGCGCCGTTTTCGTCAAAATAGTATTGTCGTCGATATCCAGAGTACATCAGAGCAATAATTAATAGTTCAAGATCACAAAGAGCCGCCAGACTTGAGTTATTTTCAGATAATATTTAGTCAGGAATGTATGTATACCTGCTGAGCTTTCCTTTCACAGATATCATTCCCGACATTGTCGAGAATATATTGTACCCAAATACGTATTTTTGACTTTCACATTAAAAGCGTCCAGCAATAACACATTGCAGGAATATTGTCTTTATAAACAGCAGTAACCAGATCTGTATAAAAAATCTGTTTAAAAACTGTTTTTCTGTTAACCAGCTGTCGCACCCCTACGAACAACAACCCTCAGAAGTCGAAACTTGTGTGAGTTAAGGATCAACGAGGTCTTACCTTTTAACGTGTGATTCCTAGCACGGACATTATAATGTTTAAAAAATTCCCCGATTTCTATAAAAGGGTATCGTTTTCAAGCTGTCAAGTGACGCTGCATATTAACAATATATTACTCTTCACTGCTAAAATACTCTATTTTTGCTAAAATGACTAGTGAAGGTCCAAGACCTCAGAACTGGTAACTCTAGTAACGCTAACTTTGTTAATGATTTACAAAACGCACAATCTGTCGAAAACTTTCTCCATGATTTTCTATTTCTGATATTAAAGCAATTGATCTATAGTTATTTGTAAGATTTTTGTAATCCTTTTCGGTAATTCACTCGAAATTGAAATCAATCAGTTTGTTGTCAAAATGATCTCTACGGAAATTTTACGATGACTGAAAAAGTTCTGGATTGATTTTAACTATATTTTCAGACCACTAATCAGTCAGAAATCCGGCTGTGTTGACATGTTAATATTCTGGTAAGAACATCGCTTCATATGGAATGTTTTGTTTCGCGACCTGCTCGGTACATTATCTTTCCACTATATTTTGAAAGTGTAAACTTGTTCAACAGAGCACAATTACCCAAACATCACTCGGCACCCGTTTCGCTACCAAGGTAAACATCTACGGAGGACTAAAATATTACAAAAAATAAACCTTTTATAACTGTTCATCAGTAAATAGTACTAACGTGAATAATAATTTAACCCCCTGGAGATGCCATGCCAAACTTGTTGACAAATCGCGCGTAGAGTACAAGTATTTCTTATTTGATGTTTGAGTAATTGAGCTCTGTTAAGAGAGTTTCAAGGATTTATTATATTTCTTCTTGTGGAAATTTTTCTTTGATTCATTTGATATTCTATCAAATTATCTAAAAGAACAATTTGTTCAGGATAGTCTCAACTCACCTACACTGAAGGTTATATAATGGACTGACACCTACCAGAAAACAATTATTCCCCAGGCTAATACCACGAAGGGCGTTGAATTATATCCGACAAGCGTCAGTGCAGTATTCTTCACAGAAGTAATTCCTGCTTATTGGAACACACTTGCAAACCGGTTTCGAGCCCTTTGGCCACTCGTCAGTGGAAGGTAGAGTCCAACATCAACATGAAGTCGATGATTTTCCATAATTAAATATAGAATTCCTTTCAAAGCATCATTTCCCGAACTAGGCTGAAGCGAATGACTAACAGTTTGTCATCGCTCTTTATGCCCTTGAACGAGGTAACCAACTGCATATCCGAATCGCTCAATTTCTCGTATAAGGAATTAGGCGAGGAATCGTATGAGGAGTTGATACTGACCTGAACGAATTGTTCTTTTAGATAATTTAATTTACAGTCAGTCTTCAAGTAAGCCCCCTTACTATATCTTGATATTCTATGTTGATTTGATATGATATGTTCTTTTTTATGTATTGTTTTGATGCAGCACAGTACAAAATATAGTTGAAAAACTTTGGTGTGTGAATAAGAAGGCAACTTTAATCGGTCATATTTTAGGTATTTGTGTACCCACTACATAAATATACGGGTATATCAATACCCTCGTTGCATAAAAACATTCATGTCATACAAGCCTGTTATTACTACAAAAACTAATGGTGATATTTCAAAAAGCTTTGGCTATTGAAGCGAGTGAATTGATTAGCCTAATAATTGCTTCAAATCAATATCCAGCGTCAGATTCAATAAGGTCTTCTTCGACATCAATAAAATTGTCAAATACCAGATAGTTTCTGTTCTGTTCGTTTTAATTTTCAACAATTAAATCATTTTCAAAATCGATCACATTCAACAACAAAAAAAAAGGGTGTCAACTATATGAGATTTAATCGGACGATACTCAATGAAAATCCATACATCCAATTGAAAAAACTGAGCTGGTTTATTGACTCTGAGACCATGATAATCCTGTAGTAGGTAAAACAGAAAATTTTAGATCTACTTACTATCTCAAAATTATTGTCAATTCAAGGAAAGATTTATTCATGTAGCGAAGTGATGAAAATGAGAAGCCCGTTGAGTGATTTGCTAGCTGAAATTTTTATGGATATCTTTGAAAATGGAGTTGATAATAATCAGATAGTTAGCAGTTTCGTATACTAGTAGAGATACGTAGATGATATCTCAGTTCTTAGTCTATTTTACTGGTATCTACAGGCCCCCCATGCCCTCTCCCAGGTTGAGTGCCCTGAAGTAAAAGCTTCGCCCCACAACTGATTTGCGAGGAAAACCTAATACTCCACTCCATCCACCCCCGCTCTCCGAGTGGGGGTGGATGGAGTGGAGTGATGGGCACTTCAGCAAGATTGACATCTGACCTCTTTTGGTCGAAAGTCAGCCTTTAGGTGCTATTCTTTCGCGATCGGTATTGTTTTGTCATGATTATTTCTAACTGAATTTTTGCATGGGGGCCCCAAAAACTAATCGGCGGCTATTGTGTTTAGCGTCGAACATTCCTCAGTGAATCTAAAGTCGCCTGGCGGCGACTCGTGGGGGTGGTCGTTGATTTTGCTTTGTCGGCCTCGGGTGTTTATCCCTTTCTCTGAATCTGGGGTCATCCATAT